>JASAND010020543.1:0-36135 GCA_030248195.1 Trissonchulus latispiculum
CCCCCCCGCCTAAGTTTTGAAATTGCTGCCTCAGAATAATGTTTAATCAATTCAAATTACTAGTCCTGTTTTTGTAGCAGCCTTCAGGGCGGCAACGGCCACTTCAGTTAGCCATTTATTTTTATTATTTTAGTAGCGAAACTGGTATATGATCATGGTGCTATTAAATTTCAACCCACACAGACAATATTTTAAACTGGCACACGTAGAAGTCTTTTCAGGCTACTACGCCACTGTGTTCAGCTCTTTCTGATGATGATTCCTGATGATGATCCTGATGATGATCCTGATGATGATCCTGATGATAAACTCCTTGATCTTTTAGAAGTAGCAAAGAAACTAACCTTCGTGACACTGGCAAGCTTGCTCCAGTGCAAGCATGAATTCACCAAAATCTTGCGAATTAGTACATAAATTGAATCTCTCATGATTTTTTGTGGAAAACGGGTAACGGTCCAAGAACCTTCTTTTTCCAATAAAGCTAAGCTTTAAGCACCAACTTTCTATGAAATAAACTATAATAATATAATACATAGCAACAGCTTCAGCATATCTAGCTTAGCCAAATTATGTGCATTTTGCGCGATATGGCTAAAAAAGCAACACCAAATAATTTTAGAAAATTAGTATATCAGAAAAGAAGGGGGTCGAGTTTTAATCTTAGTGAAAAGAGAATTTCAGTGCCATGTACGAGAAAATTTGGCCATTTTAAAACTAAAAAGTGTAAAAAATGAAAAAGGTATTGCTGTAGCAAGTTGCATAAAGAGAAACATCAAATAATTTACTAATTGATACATCAAAAAAGAAGGGGGTCGAGTTTTAATCTTCGTGAAAGTCTAAGTCTCCTTGCTTGTGAAAATTCAGAAAATTCGAGTCCGCCTTGAACTACATGCTCGCGTCGGGTGCCCTGGATAACAGAGTTTCTAACGAAAGGAAAGTGGCACTATTCATCAATCTTGTTCTGGTTGGAGGCAAAAGATCGCAGAGAACCACTTCCTTCCCCAAACGAATACCGTGGCGTCCACGTTCTCGTACAAGCGCCGAGTGCCACGAAATGGTGAAACGATCTACGAAAAGTCTGGTGTGCCACGAAATGGTGAAACGATCACAGAGAACGTCTGGTGTGCCGATCTACGAAACCCAGTGATCGATTGCGACTATGGAGTGTTGCAAGATCAGATTCTCCGTGATCAACTCGCGGAGCATACATCGTCTCAACGTCATCCGTGAACGCCTACTGATGGAAAGGAATCTTACCTTGGAAAGAGCATTGGAGCTTGCCGGGTAAGTGGAAACTGCGGTCGCTGATGCTAAAACGTTGTAGTCGCAACACTCAAATGCCGTGGTAAATTACGCTGGTTCGCGGGGAAAGTGACGGCAGGAGTGGTTCGTCTCAGAGAGCACGCGGCTCTGGTCGATGATGTCACGGCTGGACTGGAACGATTCACTGAACCTGAAACCTATTCCTGTTGTGGCAGAGCGGCTCATTCTGTACCTAGCAAACGTCCTGCTGCCAAAGCGACTTGCAACCGATGAAAAAGGAAAGGACACTTTTTCACGATCTGTCCATCGGCGTCTTCGATGATTGGTTATGTAGTTGCCACCGATGATTCAGAAGAAGACATCATCATCTTATAGACATCAGCCTTTCCTAGGGAAGGGAAGAATGTGGTATCTGATCCACTACGATAAGAAGGTCTTCCGATAAAATAATTCTGAGTTGGAACGTTTATAGTTTAAATAGCAAAGTTTCATTGAATGTTTTTCATCATTGTTGTGTACGAGCTAGTTGTCGTAACAAGTGGTTACAACAACCAGGAACTGACCTGCATGGTTCACAGCCACGCTGGCCTCAGCCAAACCAGGACGTTCGCCGGACGAAGGCTCAGCAGAACCTAGAAGACAAAATTAAACTATTCAATATAAGCAACACCAAATAATTTTACTAATTTTACTAATAATTAATACACCAGAAAAGGAGGGGATCTAGTTTTAATCTTCGTGGAAATTTAATTCACCTGCTTGACAAAATTTGGCCATTTTGAAACTAGAAATTAGTTGTAAAAATGAAAACGGCATTCGAGCAAGCTGCATCTACGCGATAGAAGTTAAAAGGCAACACGAAAACGTTTTACTAATTAATATATCAGAAAATGAGGGGGTCGAGTTTTAATATTCGTGAAAGTTTAAGTCTCCTGCTTGAGAAGATTTGGCCATTTTTAAACTGGAAATTAGTTGTAGAAATGAGAACGGCATTCGAGCAAGTTGCATATGTGCCAAAAAAGCTAAAGAGAAACACCAAATCATTTTACTAATTAATGTATCAGCAAAGGAGGGGGTCGAGTTTTAATCTTCGTGAAAATTTTAGTCTCCTGCTTTAGAAAATTTGGTGATTCAAGCTAGAAATTAGTTGTTAAAATGAAAACGGCATTCGAACAAGTTACATATGCGCTGTAGAAGCTAAAAAGCAACCTTGTCGTGCGGGTGGAGGGGGTTGCAGGAGTAAATCCGGCTTCGGAGGTCTCAAAAAACGGAAATTTTTACCGGAAACTGTACCCAAAACTGTAACAAATTTTTTCAGCTAAAAATGGTCCTTTTTCGATAAAAAATCTATTAATCGTAGTCAACAACTGCTTATACTGCGTTTTGAAATCTATTTTTGAAGTTCTTTTTAGCTATTTGTGGCTTATTGCTATCCATTTTTTCAATTTTTTGAAAATTCCCAAAAAATTTTGCCGAAAATTTTGCAATTTGTCTTTTTTGGCACCCCGTTTTTTTTGCAAGTGGCCCACCACTATTAGGCACGCACTGCGGCCCGTAAGTGGTCCTCCCCGCAGACCGCAGTCGAGAGGCGGAGAGAAGAAGATCACGGACAGAAAACGTAATCCCCGAGCAAGCTACCGTACGGTTATTTCAGTCACTCCCAGGGCAACTACATTCGTTTTTCCGAATGCAGCTGCCCCCCGCATGGCAATAGCAACTAGGTTGGCTGAAAAACTAAACTGAAAGCCCGCTCGAAAGGCAAAAGGGGAAAAAGTGTGGCTGCAGAAATGGAGTCGGTGGGATAGCGAGCACTAAGACAGGATAGTAGTAGGAAACATACGGTCTGTTAGGAGGGTAAAATATTTCTTACTATCATCGTTGATTAAGACACAGAAATCGCAAATGGCACCCCGTTTTTAGAATATAAAGAATTTAGCATATACCCAGAAAGGTTGAAATCAGGGTAACAAACTAGTCTCAACGTCCGGTGATGTGGCTTAGTGGTAGAGCGTTCTACTCTTAAACCAAAGCTCGGGGGTTCGATCGCCGCCCTGGACACTTTTTTTTCTGAATCTTTCAATCCTGATTTCAACCCTTTCACATTGAAACTGGGCGAAGCCTTGGTATGGGAGGCTTTAGCGCCTTCACGACAGATATCTTAAAAGCTCCTTTCTTTGGTCCGTTGGCTTAACGTAGCTGACTTTGGCATACTGTTGAGCAAAGGCTTTGGCTTTGACTGCGTCCTGAGTCAGACTTTTCCCATCACAGTCCAGTGCAGTGTTGGCAATCGTGCGGCAGTTTTTCCCGTCAATGGAGTGGATGACGGACCAGACCTTCTTAGGTTCCGTTTTAGGGTTCAGGCCAGTGGCAAAGGATTGCCAGGCTTCTTTTTTCAGGCGTTGGATTAGGGCCAGGCACTCGCGTTTGGTGTTGACCCAGTGTGCCCGGGCTTCCGGGCTGTCCAGCGCGGCGGCTGCGGCGGCGCCTGATTGCTTCTTCTGCCTCCCTACACCACTATGGAGTTAGTCGCGGCACATGGCCACGAGGAATACTTCGACTGGCAGCCAGCATAATCCTGCTGGAGAGGGCTTCGCCGCCAGGGTGGACGCCTGATGCGGCTGGGGGTGGGAGGTCCTTGAGCAGTTCGGTCAGATGGGAGCGGAAGGAGGGCCAGTTTGCCTTCCTGAAGCACCACCTAGGGAGGCCGCGGCTGTTGCTGTTTGGTTGTTTTTGCCTGGTATTGATGCTGAGCAGGGTCGGACCTTCCAGGAGATGGGTTTCATGGATCAAGGCAACGTCCACTTTATGTCTTTCCAGTTCATGTTGGACCCAGGCCTTTTTTGTTTTAAGGCCCCCGGAGTTTCATTGCCAGAGCGGAAGCAAGTTCTTGGCCTTGGCTAAGGGTTGCTGTTGGGGGCCAACACCTCGGGCTGAGGGTGGTGCTGGGAGTGGGGCTGGAGGAGGCCTGGCTTGGGTCGGGCGGGCAGGGGGCTGGGTCAGCCGTCTGAGATGGCCACGGTCCCTGGGTAGGGCGTTGGGTGGCCTTGGCAGGGGTTGGCAAAGGGGAGTAACTACAGGATTAGGCGCACCACAAATTCTGCACATCCAGTTGTTGGGGTTGTAGTCCCTGAGGTATCTGAGGTCTGAGCACGGGCGGAAATGTACCCAACTTAGGCAGTCGGTACGCTGGACATATTTTCGGGGGGCATTTTTGGTGCAGACAGAGCAGGGCCAGCTATTAGGGCCGGGGTTACGTTCCACATCACCGGCTATGAGGAGCAGGTAGGAGTAGCAGGCCCCAGTACTGGGGCCTGCCTTCAGAAACCCGATCGGAGCGCACACTTTGGGTGGGGGAATGGGATAGTCCTGAAGGGGTCTCCGGGTAAAGAGTAGTGGGCCTCAGGGGGATCAGGTCGTTGAGAGCCATTTGTTGTCCGACGTCCGGTAGGGGTCCTGGTAGGGGTTCTGCCACACTACCACGACAAGGTGCTCTCCAGGCGCAGATTGCTCTCCATCAACAAGATCGATCGGAAAATATTTTACTATAGTGTGTAATGTGTGTACAAATTTTGGCCGTTTATAGCAGTATTGGAGTTAACCCAGCTATGTATATATTTTTAAATTCTCAGGAACTCGAGATTTCGAAAACCCGGAAAATCCGGAATTCCGGATATCATTCACGGAAAATCTATAAATTTTAGTTTTTCGACAAATTTTTGTCGCAATCTAAATTTTGTTTTCACGATCGAATAGAGCTGGTCCCGCTGCACATTTTTGCTCTTAGAAGTTTTTCACGAAAATGCTCCCAATTTCCAGAATTCCCGGTTTTCAAGATTTCCGGATTTTGAAAATTTTCTCCAATACCCACAAGATCTGTATCATTTGAAAGCTCTTATTGCGCTGAACAACTTTTGTAACAGAAGGGACTCTTGAAAATGCACTCAATTCCCGAAATTCGCGAATCCCGGTTTTCCGGCTTTAAAAACTTTTCTCCAATACCCACAATATGGGTATTATTCGAAAGTTCTTGATGAGCTGAACAAACCTTTATATAGAACCAACTTGCACGAATGAGCCCAGTTCTGGGAATTCACGAAAAACTTCCAAGCTAGAGTGAAATCCGGAATTCGTAAATTCCGGGATTTAGGTGAGTTTTCAGGATATTGGTTCTATTACAAGATTTGTTCAGCTTATCATGAGCTTTCGAATGATGCCTCTGTTGTGGGTATTAGAGAAAATTTTCAAAATCCGGAAATTTTGAAAACCGGAAATTCCGGAGATTGGTTGCATTTTCGTGAAAAACTTCTAAGAGCAAAAACATGCAGCAGGAAGCTCTATTCTATCGTGGAAACAAAATTTAGATTACGACAGAAATTGGTTGAAAGCTAAAAATTTTAGATTTGCCGGGAATGAAATCTGGAATTCCGGATTTTTCCGGATTTTCAAAATCTCGAGTTCCTGAGGATTCTAAAAATATATACATTGTTGGGGTTTACTTCAATGGTTAATCTCTGCTATAAACGGCCAAAGTTTGTACACACATTTTTGGTCGTTTGTACACATATTCTTCGGCTGTTAGTAAAGATAACTTCTTTGGCTTATTCTTTTGTTCTATTGTTTGGCGGATTAAAATTTTAAATGCAATCATTTGTGAACTGTCAAGAATTATATATTTTGTCAAGTAAATGCTAGTTTATTTTTATACAAGATCAGGCATACAGTACTATAACTTCTTCGTCAGTTGACCAGTACATGAGGAATCTTCGACATTTAGGGTTTAGTCTGCTGTTGCCTGATCGTGGTCAACTTGACTGCGCTTAATTCCAAATTATTTGCACGCGCAAAAGTATTAATCAAATCGAATAATTGATTGATTGATTGACTGATTGATTTTGCGGTGGAATGATCAGTTGCATTGGCAGTTGATTCATTGATTCCTTGATTTTAAACAAAACCAAAGCCATAGACAAAACACCACAACATCTGTCGCAACAGCCAAGAGTTTTCAACATTGAAAACGCGGTGGAGTAACTAATGTTTGGACAGCAGTTAGCGGCTGAAGCGGAAGTCCCCGGGGCAATTGCAAGCTGATCGAATTTGTGTAGCGACGTGTTGTTATAAAGTTGGTATTGTCTTTGGTTCAAGTAAATCTCCTGCATTCATTAATTTGATTGTTTCTTTATTTTTTTGAAGGGAACTTTCACTCAAGCCATTACTGAAGAAGAGGGCTCACTAGTGGGAATGTGAGTAAAAATTTAACGCTAGTTTTACTTATTTCGAACTCTCTGAAGCAGTCAAATTCGATGTGAGCAGGTTTTGTTGGAAAAATTGAATTTCACTTTTCATCTGTAATCCTTCTTTTTCGCAGAATCGAAAGAAGAAATTCAGGGGAAATTGAGTGTGAATTTGTTGAATTTTGGGGAAAAAGTCGTCATTTTGACTAAAAACCTTGAAAATTAGCCTCTTCTTTTGTGTGCTGAAAATTGTTTGTGCATTGCAGCGTGGCCGCGAAACGCGAAACGCGAAAACATGTGAAACAACACACTGTTGACTGCAATTTTGTAAACTACAAATTTCGTCTGACTGAATAACCGGGACATCTGAATTATAATGAAACCTATCCCTTTAATGCGGAAGGGGGGAAACATTTTCTAAAACAAAAACGATAGTATTAAATTTTGAAAATTAAAATTCATTTAAGGTTGAAAATTTAGCAAGTTGAAGAGGAAATTGTGACCTAGAATTCACAATATTACATTCTACATGCAATTAACTAAAATGCGTTTATTACAAACCGAGGACCTTCCGCGTACGATCTAGGCAGTGAAAAATCTGTTGATCGAAAAAGTGTTAAAGTGTCTAGTATTGGTGGCACTTTGTTTGAGACGAACTCTGTCTTTGATAAAGTTGTTGCGTTTCGCTGCTATGATTCGTCCAAACACAATGCTGGCTTTCATCTTGCTTGGACTGGCTGGTAAGCTAAGATGTCGGATTTTAGGCTACGGATTGAGATTAAATAAGGATAATCTTATAATAATCGATTAAGGATATATTGAAGCTTTATTTATTGATATTTGTTGATACTTGATAGTGCTGAAAATCTGCTAGCAGAATTTATATATTCCAAAATTCGCTGTGGTCCGCAACTTCCTCTGTAACCAGGAGATTGACCTGCAAAGTGCATTCATTTTTCTTGTTTTAGGTCTGGGAACCGATCGGGCTCAGGAGTCGTCGGAATGGTTGGGAGATCACTTGGGCAAACTCGGAACTGCCGATGTCTATGTGGTGGATGATAAAACGATACAGATTACGGGACTCAAAGGTTACCTTACCATGTGCTATGAAAAAAGAGGATAATCTTAAAGTTATAGGTTTAATAGAGAAAAAACTTGCTCTCTGGTTTGCTTGTTTATTCTATTTTTCAGGACGATTCCGACAAGGCACATAAATCATTTGTTAAACGTGCTACATTAAAGTAGGCTTGTGAACCAAGGAGAAAACGAGGAGATATGGGAGGCATAAGGACCCCTTGTATGGTATCCACGAAACCAGGACCTGAGGGAGAGAAGGCAAGAGGAGGTTCAACTTTTGGCTCAATCGGTAGACCGTTGGCCTAGATAGCCAAAGGTTGTGGGTTTGATCCCCACCCCAGGCCCGAATTTTTCGGGTCGGAGGTGCTGTAGTGACATCCTTCTTTCTTTCGTTTATAATCTTGTATTATTTCACTCAGGATTGAAAGTAAAAAATTGGGCGAACCGGGGATCTAACCACTGCCCTTCTGCTTCGAAGTCAGATATGCTGAAAAATGTGAGGAAAAGTGTCCAGGTCGAGGATTGAACCACCAAGCCTAGAACCATGAGTAGAACGCTCTACCACTGAGCCACATTCCCGGAGACTAGATTTCTATTTCATTTTACTAACAACCTTTCAGAGATCACGTCAAACGCTGATATTCAGCACAACAGTAGAAGTAGATTCAGAAAAGTTCGACCAGATTACATAGATCCTATTGGTTGGAGAGGTATTGCGGTAGGAAGAAACTTCGATTTGGGGAAATTTGGCGCAACTGCCAAACCCATGTCAGCAAATTCCTCATGGTGGTGCTTCATTATCTAGGATTTTGAGAAAAACCAACTAATCATAGAAATGATCATAGAAACAATCTGTTCAAAAAATTGCGCTCTCGTTGACAAGTACAAACATCCACCCACGCTACCGTAATACCCTTCAAAAGGCCAGTTTTGGAAATTTCTCGGACGGTGAAGTTAAGCACAGGAAATCAAAGCCATTGAACGGGTTTTGAAATTGGAGCCTTTCACTGTAGTCCAGACGCTAACTACTCCTTGAATAGTAATAGCCAAGAGTACATAATGCATAGAAGTATGACAGCTGGCATACACTAGTGGTGCCATGGTAGCATGTCTGTCTCGAGATCAGAAGAGACGTGATTTGTACCCCGGCTGGGCCAATTCTTTACTTTCAATCCTGAATGAAAAGCTGAACCTCCCTCTTCCCTTCTAATCTCCTCTGTCTCTTCTTGGTCCACTATCCCTGGTAGAAGCGCTACAATTCTATTCTTTATTTCAGCGTCCGGGTCTGTTTGGTTGGACAACGATCAGGGTGAACTGTTTGCCCGGAAGATCACGGAAAGTTCCGATTTTCTGGAACCGATGTAAGCAAAGGATAGGGTCAAATATTGAAGTTTAACTTAAAGTGCAGACTCAAAGGATGAGTATAACTGAAACTTTTTCCAGAGTCAAAGTTGCGAAACCCCTTTCTAGGATAAACGACACCGGTGTGAATTTTCCGGGGTTTAATTTTTCACCAGTGCAACAAATAATGCAGATTTCAGTTTACAAATAAAGTTTGGCTCATAATTGTAGCAACTAATTATGCTTTGAAGATAGCATGTGATTAATGTGATCTGCCAAAATATTTATGTATTATAATAGTTCGACTTGGATTACAAAATGAAATCGAAATATAGTGAACAAAATTTTTTGAAAAATCGTAAATTTTGTAAGATTAATAATTATTGTGGGAGGTTTCTGGTTAGTTTGGTTTATGACATAAATTCTCCCTATTTTATGGTTATGACTCGTTAGGTTGTCCTAAAAAGCTTCGTTTTCTTCACATAAAATTTGCATTAAAAGCTTTGATTATACCTGAGCTGAATAATTTTCTTTCCACTAAAGGTTGGTAGAGATTGGTTGGTAAAGATTGGTAAAGATAAAAAAGTAAAGTTGCTCTTGGAGGTAACTCCAATTTATAGAAGGTTATGTGGTGCTGCTTACCTCCGCATTCTCAGCCCGAAGCCAGGAGTGACAGTTCAAATATTGACGACATCTGAGAAAGGGGGGCCAGCCCTTCATCATGTATTACGCCAGAACACAGACTCCTGTTACCTTCCCACCGCAGTGGTACCGCTGGGTTGCTTGCTAGGGACCACGGCGAAATTGCTTTGTCCCTTGTTCAATGGGATTTGTGAAACCTTTCAAGGGGATCCTAACTATCATTCATCGGATTAGACGTTAAACCAACGGAATGCACTAATAATATCATTCTGGAATTTGAAAAAAAGACTTTTTAAAATATTTTATCTTTTCAGCGACGATTTGGACAAAGCCAGCTCAGAGCATATTGTGGTGAAAAGCAAGAAGCATCTGAAATCAATTGATTCCATTGTTGCCGGACCTTCCACTGTAAATACGCTATCTAGTTTTAAACATTTCATGAATTTCCATCAGAATCTGTAGTGTTTGGACAAATTCTTAGGGCCTTTCAAGAAGGGGTAGAGTAGAGTAAAGTTAAAATGAACTGATTTAGCTTGTTATAACTCCACTCAAGCTCGAGTTTCCCTATTTTAACTCTTTCATGAAAAGGATCGAGTAAATTTTAACTCTGCCATATTCCTTCCTGAAAGGAACCCTTGATTAGTTTCGTCAATATCAGAATTGCATGATTTTTCAGTCTTATGCCATCAAAATCCTCAACTCCAGCAGATTTCTGCAAATTCATAGTAAGAAAAATCAAAGCGCTAGCCACGAGAGCTGTTAAATTGTGGATCTTATTTTTATTTATAAAATTTAATAGTAATAATAATAATATAATAATTTAATAATTTATAGTCTTGATAGCTATTTAATTAACAGCTTGTCTTCTGACCTATTTCAGAGCAGCGGACCTCAGCTTAAGGTTCAACTCAGCCAAGAGCCGCCCAAACCGCAGCGAACCAATTTGAAGCTGAAGGGAAGCTTCTATAATGTGGCCTCGGACAAAATCACGATCCTAAGCAGACGGACCCTGGCCATACCCAAGTTCACTTTCAAAGGCACCTCACCTCCTGGTAAGGATTGTTGGCTGGCTTTAAGTTAGAGTTAATTCTGGAAAAAAAGACGAAAAATATCAAAAAATTAAGTACACTCAAAGTGTATAATTTGGCACCATGATTGGAATTATTGACAATGCCCAGTGAAATGTGTTAGTTAATGAATTTTGTATTTTTTGCTATTTTTGATGATTATATATTTCAGATGGTTACATTTTTGTGGGCAAGTCTAAGGAGATATTTGAAGACCGAGAAAAAGACAAGGGCCATAAATGTTTGGTTCGCGGCTGGGACGAAGGAAACGCAGAGTAAGTTGTGGCCAATTTTGGCATGACTTTGATTATTTGGATTGACTAAGACTGCGTGATTTTGATCAAATTTTTGCATCATCAAAAGTCAATTCGTTAATTTGGATTTGACTTGGACTGATTTGACCAACTTTTTGCCTTTTGACTTAGATAAAAACAATTTGCATTTAGTCAACCAGTGCTCAGTGTCCATGGAATATTCTAGTTGAGTGGTCAGGTCGTTTGGCTACGAATCGGAGACTCAGTGGTTCGATTCCCCAGCCTGGACATTTTTCTACACTTTTTCTTTTCTGACCCTTAAAAATTCACTACTTGTTATATTTTTTCAGCAATTCGGTAGGATGGGTTATAACCTAAAATGCTCGAAGGAAAGGTGCATTAAATTTTCTCAGTTTTAAATTTCTTATTTTCCCCACTTTTGCCTGTTTTAGACCGATTGCCCTTCAGAAGGACTGGAAGGATGAGGATATCATTGCGGACCTGCCGCGGGGCATTGAGATCGGGGACAAATCCAAAGTGGATTTTGTGGGTGTCTACTGCTATGCCGTTGGTGTGGACTTTGGTCACGTGGAACTTCCTGAAATCTCGGACCGTTTGCCGCCCTATATTCCACCGATTGGGGTAAACTTTACCAGCTGAGTTAGATTAAGCTTCAAACTTTTGCCAACATTTGCTGCTGAATTGGTTTCCTCGGGAATACCAAGGTGAACGAGTTAAAATCCGCTCCATTCAGATCAAAGACAGTAGGCCTGTGTTGATGCTTCAGTTCAAGCTTCCTGACAGGCTAGTCGAATAACCCAGATGGCAAGCGATTTGATTCTGATTTGCGAAATTGAAATAAAAATTGGAGAAGTGGACCAAGTGGATCTACCAAAACTTGGTGGGTCGCGGGTACCCGCGGGTCACGAAATAGTAACCACTTCCAGCTCTGGAATAACCCCACTGTCCCAGCTAGCGTCGAACCCTGCGAAACCTAAGGAATAGGTTAATTTCTAACAAAAGCAAAGAAAGTTATGACTGTTTTGCGTATTGACTGTTACAACTCAGTCGTGGGTTGGATTTGACAGTTTTCGTTCTAGACAAATCCTAGTCAATGGGTCGCTAGGTGCCCGGTAGGATTTTTGCACGAAATTTCTAAGTTGTTAGGCTATTTCTGTAAGACTATTGTACAGTAACCAATTATCAACGGTTTGTTATAACTTACAGTCTGAGCTGGATGCTTGGAGTGAGAGCAAAGTTTCCGGAGAGACGAAATTGAAATTCGCCGTTGGAACGCCCGGAGGCAAAAAGGGATATCAGGCTATCAGAGGTTGGAACCCTAAAACATTTTCGAAAAATTTACTGTGTGTACTAACATTTACAGTATTGCTTGGTATTGTATCACGAAATAAACGGATAATACAATTAAATCTGTACTAGCAATGCCAGAAACTGGCATGAATCAGTTGAAGGAATGCCAGGTGACAATTGTTAATAGGAAGGTTTTTAATTCAAAACTGTAAACAATAAAATTTTAATTTTAATTTCCAGGTGCTAAGCCTAATAAATGGGTGTGGTATGTAAACGGAAACATGGCCCCAGTTATCGAAGTCAAGCGAGATACCGAATACACCTTCACGTAAGATTTCATGTTTTGATAGTTAAAACAGCTTGGTTTACCACATTCATGTGAGACTGTGAATGGTTAACATTATGCACTTCTGTAGATATTAATATAATCAAGAGTACATAATACATAAGAGTATGACCATCGCATATTGGAGAAATACGAAATTTTCCGTCTAATTTTTCAGGGTCTGTGGAGGAAATCAGTTCAAGTTGTATCTGACGGACGAGCCTTCCGGCGGATACAATATTAAACCAGAAAATGAAAAACCTGTAAGCCATCTTTCATAAAATTACTTTGAGAACATCTAAGAAATACCGTTGCTATACTCGGGTAATACTTAGTGTTCGAGATTTACAGTACAGATCGAAAACATCTACCTATTTGCGCGCGTGCGCGTGCAGTGTCTTTGCGCGCGCGCACTGTCTGCAGACACTGTCTCTACCGTAATCCTGCACACATGATTGTGCTTAAAGCAAAGGTTGTCTGTTTAGATTAATGCTTGGATGCTTCTTGCAGGCAACTTAGGCTCATTTTTGGTTTTTTAAGAATGATTCAGCATAAGCTTAAACTAAAGGCAGTGTTGTCAACTGTACATAGATTTTTAGTTACCGCTTTCATATTATCTTTACTTTAAGTTTTTATTGATGCCATGGTCAATTCCAGCTGTTAAGGACTTTTTGTGGTTTTAGCTTATTCTATGTTTAATTTTATTAATTTAAATTGAATCAGTGGTAATTTATTTCATTTGATTGAAGTTTAATTCATAGACTTAATAACTGACATCTGACAGGTTATTAGTTGATGCATTTGTACAGTTTTATACACAGTTCAGTCCAGATAAAAATAAAATTGACAACAAGTAGGCATATCTAAAGCAGTTAATTTAATACATAGTAGGGCCTCCGTTATTGTCGATAACTTTAGGAGCCACAGTAAAAATATGTTTAATATAACGGCGACAAAGGGCAACCGACACATTTTCTTTCCAAAACCGGCAAATACCATTCTGCAATTCACTTAAATTGCTGGGTTTGATTTCTGTTCGCAAAAATTCCTTTAGTTGGTGCCATACACACTCTATTGGGTTCAGGTCGGGGCTCTCTGAGGGCCAAGAAATCGGGACAATGCCAAGTTGTTGTAAATGAGCAGTGGTTAGGCGGCTCGTATGTTTTGGATCATTGTCCATTTGCAGCTGTACAGAAGGGTTTCTCGAAACAAAGGGAACATAAAAGTTGTCTACTATTCGACAAAAAAATTCGCTATTCATCCTGATCTTTCCATCGAAAAGGCAAATTTTTGTAGCACCGTGCCACGAAATTCCAGCCCACACGTGGACTTTTACGGGATGCTTGGCTCTACTCTTCAAAATAACCAAGTGGTTTGAGCCAATTTTACGGTAACACGTTTTTCGGTGGCGTTCTAGCTGTACCGTACACTCATCCGTGAAACAGATGTTGTGTACTGGGATAGATCCGTCTAGGATAGACTTGCAAAAGTTGACCCTGGGACCTTTGTTTACATGCTTCACTAACTGGCAATACTTCACTCTTGAAGAAATCCATCCCAAATTTCGGCGTAATCGCTTTAGTTTGCTCTCGGTTAGCGTTGTTCCAAACCTTACTTGGATGATTTTCTGAAACCAAAATGTACAAGTTCGGTATTAATTACTAAAACTGAAACTATACTGCGAAGGGACTTAAAACTGAAGCAATTTTTGGACGCCGACTTAAACTGAAACTGATACTGAAACTAATTTTGGTGAAAACCCGAAACTCGGACTGAAACTAGTTTCAGTCTTTCCCTAAACTTGAAACTTTGAAAATTTTTAGCTTCAATTCTGTTAACATTGCTGCAAGGGAGGCGGAATAGACGTCAAATTCTGCTTTATATTTACTCAAACTAAAACAGAAACTGAAATTATTTTACGTTGCCGGCTAAAACTTAAACTAAAACTGAAACTAAACTGAAATTACCTCGGACCACCGACTGAAACTGATACTGAAGCCGAAACTAAAACGGCTACTGATACGACACTAACACAAAGTGATTCGCTACCTTAAATTGCTTACTTGTAACTGACGGGTTGTGAGCTCATTATTTTCTCTTAGTTGCTTATCAATATAATTAGCAATCTGCTGGGCAACAACAAGAGGCGGCCTTCCTGGAGGTTTGCGGTCAGCAATTGTTTTTCTTGCCAAATATTTGTGCCAAAAATCACGGACTGTCTTGTAAGTATAGGTATAGCGTTCAGCCTTCAGCACATTCCAGATAAACACAAGAGTTTTACCAGATAATTTAAGATTAATAATTCGCTGACGGGCATATAAGGTTAAACGATTAAATCTGTTTGGAGACAAATTAACCATTTTCGATCAGCTACAAAACAAATTAATATTACGTTATGTTGTTATGTTTAATTTATTCGCAAGTTAACTACTTTTATTTTATTTTGCTTTAGTTTATTATCACTTAATTAATTTGATCTGATGTCAAAATTCTTAGCCCCTTATAAATTGCGCCCAAGCGACGGAGCTGTCGTAGTCTGGATTAACGACAAAAATATTAGTGCAGTAAAGTTGTCTGAAATTCGAGACTGTGTTGATTCCATTTCCTGTGCACGATTTTCATGCTGTTTTCATCAACATTACATGGCCCTCTATAATGGAAAAATGTTTAAGTGTCACCTCTGGGAATTTCTGGGTAAGTGCATTTTATAGCATTAATTAACGACAGCTAAATTTAAGATTTCAGGAGGTCGTAATTACATGTAAGTAAAAAGAGAAAGAGAAGAAAGCCATGTACCATAGAAGGTCTGAAAATTTGGACTTCCGGTGGTACTCGATTTAATGGTTTTTTCCTCGGTGTCCATTTAACTATTAGTTAACCATATATTAAAAATATATCCTTATGGCATACGAATATTAAAACTTAGAAACAAATTAGTAATTGGAATTTACATAATTGGCCTGCAAAACTGATGTTATGTTTATTATTTAGACGTGAAAAGGTTATCAAACGTAGCTATGGAAAAGAAGCAAAACGAACTAGCTGGCCTAGTTGAATGGTATGACAAAACCATCCTGGAATTTTTACCAATTAAGCCGAAATGCTTTGCTTGTCGAATTTCTGAAGAACTGACTGAAGAAACGTGTTTCGTTTGTGAGAAAGGAATGCCACCTGAATGGGCCTATTGCTTTGGCTGTGCAATCAAATCTAGATTAGCCGTTTGTGATCACAGTGATACTATTTGCGAGTTGCGGACGTCTCAAACAGAAACAGGTACGTCAAAGCAATGCAAAATCATAGAAAGGAGAAAAATTGTATTTTCTTGAATTGAAAGCTTTGCAACAAAAACCACTGCAAAAACAGTTTATCCATTGGCTTGGTGACCTGCCTATGCATAAAAACTGCACTTTATTTCTATGTTAGCTCCGTTGAGCTCAACCAAAATTTTATTCATGCTAAGCTTTGCTGCAGCTTGGTTTTTTGTAGCAGCCTTTCGTATGGACTAATAAAAACTAAAGTAAAAAGCATCTGTGTACTACGTAAACTGTCAGCAAATGGATAAAAACTTCCAGAGCTTAGGTGAATGTTTGCTGTTTTAGTTCAGCCTGCCAAGTCTAGACAACAGACAGCAGCTCGTCAGCCAGCACAGGCAGCGGCTTTCATTGAAGGATCGCCAGTCACAGAAACTGAGCAAACTTTGCTGGATGCAAGTCAGATTACACCGGGTCACAAGAGAGTGAAAAGAGCCTTAGATGTATTGTATCACACAATGCGATCTCCGGAAATGTTTCCTGCAGGATCACCTTCAATTTATGACTTAAACAGAAACAGTCCGTCTTCGTTTACACCCAATAGGTGTGTAATTTAGGAAAATTCTAATTGAGCACTTGAACAAATCTTCAGAAAAAGTCCAATTTTCTAAGCGTTTGCGTCTTGCATTGCTTATATGTCAACGAGTCAACTATACATTAATTGATCAATAATAAATATAGGATTAATTCTTGTTTAACGTAATTCGTGCCTTAATTCTTGTTAGGTTATTCGTTCCAAGGAACGTTTTATGAGTCGTCATTTGATGAATGAATGAATTATGTAATATTAAATATTTTAGACAAAGCACAATTGAAATCAAGTTGGACAGAATCATTTCAAATCAGCGGGATATCATGAAGACGCAAGCCGATTTACTTGATGCCACTAGAGATCTTATTTCCAAGTTGGTTGAATCTCCTCATTCAGTCAGCTTAGCACCTGGAAGAGACCCCGAATTAACTGTAACTGTTTGGCCTCCTCAGTCTGCACCTACTGTACCAACTCAGTCCGCCGTATCAAGGGAAGACGGGTCATCTTGGATCGACGATTCACTACTCGAAGCCTATGACCTTGGTTCCAAAACCCGAACCATCTTTGCAACAACTCTGCTCAGGGCCTTGTTTTCAGAATCTGAGTTGTCAGGGCATAATTGCACAGGAAGCCGAGGGAAGGAGCCCCTCAACAAGGAAAAGCTTGATTTCGTAAAAAGCCAAGTGCTCCTGAAGAAACCACCCACGGGACCTGAAACTGGGGAATCTGCCTGGAATTCATGTATCAAGGCAATCGACACCTATTGCAGAAGAGTTACCATGCGACATTCTAAAGCAGCACTGTCGAATGAAGGCAACACAGACGATATGAATGAAGATGAAACTGCAAGCTTGGAGAATGCCACGGACAACGCCGAAGACGCCGAACATTAAAGCGAAATATTAAATAAAGCTTAAAACAAATTCTAAGGATAATAAAATCTCAGTAAAATAAAAGCCTTTGAAAGCTAAACAACTTTTACAAAGGTGACATAACATTCTGCAATATTGCATTAATAATAAATTAGTATTAATAAACCAATGATTTAACTAAATTAGTGACATACCCTGCTATACGCAGATTATGATAAAAGTGTCAATTAGTTGCGCATAAAGTATATATCCCTTACAACTGCTGGTTGTTAGCTGCTATGTATAGCTTTTGCTTAGGTAGGATCCATAAAAACCCAACATCTATTTGCCTGCTTATACTGCTGAATTTATACAAACATTAAGCTAAACAGACAACCTTTGCTTTAAGCACAATCATGTGTGCAGGATTACGGTAGAGACAGTGTCTGCAGACAGTGCGCGCGCGCAAAGACACTGCACGCGCACGCGCGCAAATAGGTAGATGTTTTCGATCTGTACTGTAGCTACACAGTGGGCCTTTACATGAAAAAGTGTTCTCTAGTATAACAGAAACTCAGGAGTAAAACGGAATTTTGGTGTTTGCTGCATCCTATGCATTTTGTCATTTTTGTTTCAGTTAGTGAAGGTCTACGCTCAGCAGCAAGGTGGGACCATATTTATTGACAGCTTAACGGCGTCGGATAAAGCAATTTTGTGTAAACAAATATTCATCACCAATTTTACTAACTGCAACTTATTAGTTACTAAAATTAGTTATAAAAATAAGTCTGTCTGCAAGACTCGTTCTGAATGTAGCTCACAGACATCAGACAGACACAGACGTGTAGTGACTAAGACATCAGAGAGAATCTTTGCGATTTTACCTGATTTTTGGTTCAACTTCCGAAACAGCAGATTTTGGTCTGGCCAAAAGATTTCGAGTATACACCATTATTACAGTGGGATCTAAAAGCGGGATCAAGACCAGAACCAAGTCCCGGCCCTGGTCCAGACAAGTGGCCCTGGTCCTGCTTTTAGACCTCATCCTTTATAGCGGAATTCTACGGAACCCGATGCAGAGCTCGGCTTAGGAAAACTGCCTGTCTCATTGTTTGGTGATACCACGGGCTGAAGCTTTATGTTTCAATACAATTTAGCTCTCAGCTACAATTTTGTGTGTCTCATCTGCAGAAGTTTCCACAATGCTGTACTCCAAATCTTTTGACATTCACTTATCACCATACATTAACATAGGTTCGGGTCCTGGGGGGCTAGTCCCCGAAAAATTTTGAGGGTGCTTGTGCCTTGAACTAAAATTTCCAAAACTCAAAAATAAATCTGTAAGATTTTTAAAAAATCAAGGATAATTTTATTAAAAGCTGCGATTCCTTACCAAAACCTGCACTAAATCCTCAATTTTAAAAAAATTTAAAACTTTTGGCCAGATTTTCACGAAAAAGCCAACATTTTAGGTAAAATTTCGACAATGCCGGAAATTGTTTAAAATTTTGTGCAAAAACTACTTTTTTCCGACTATTTTTGCTTACCCTGTAGCCATTTTTTCGTTACCCCTTGTCCCCGACGGCTGTAGGGCTTGTAAGTTCTCTGGGTTAGGTCTCTTTGACCCCCCCCCCGCGTTAACCTATGCGTATTACACTCACTCAGTGAGGCAATTCTGTCCGATCACCTAGCTAATTTGCGCAGTCCTTAATCAATGCTCAAATGACAGTTTTGTGTTCTTCAGAGACAACGAAACACCTCTGCTACTGGCCGAGGATTCTGATCTACGAACCGGACGATTTTGACAGTTTTGAGGACTTCAAAAAAGTCGGCCTGGAAAAAGAAACGTGCCTGGAAACCAGCAAACAGTGCCCTCAATTCAAGTGGACGCCCAACTTTCTGACACCGAAAGAACTCTACTATGGCGTAAGTTTTGTTGCTCATAAATTCTCTACTGAACTCAAAGCAGCCAAGTTTGTGTAAGCCATTCATTTTCACACACTATTTTTTACTCTGAATTTGTGTTCAACAGATCTCAACCAGCTGCTCTGAAAAAAAACTGGTGCAGCTGGCGGGGCTCGAACCCGGGGTCTTCTGCCTAACGCGCAGACGCTCTAACCAACTGAGCCAGAGTGTAGGTTTGGTGAAATGAAGTAAAACGCAAAAATTTGCATCAAATGTAAATTAGAGGTCCAGATTTTGAATCAGTTATTAAAATACAGGCAGACCTCAAGTACTACACTGTAATTAATTGTTTTCTAGGGTCTTGATCACTTCAACATGGGATGGAAGATTGTTGTCGTTTGAAGAGTCGTCCTGATTTTGAAATATCTTTTTTCTTCCAAAAAAATCCATTAACCCAAACTTCATACATGCTAAATTGTGATCCCCACTTCAAGTCCATACTACAAACCCAAGCAGACAGCAATTATTTTGAGTCCCTACCTTGTAATTGATTGTATTGTATTTGTTTTAATTTTATGCAATATTGGCTTTATTCTGTCCAGTTCAGGACACAAATAAATGCAATAATGGTTTACATGACACAGAACTGAACAATAATAATGCATAGCGATTTTCAGCTAATAGTACCAAGAGTACATGATAACTAAGAGTATGACAAGCGTCACACTCTTAGTTATTAGGCTGGGGACATCATCTTCAAGATAACGGCTGACCCCCTACACAAATTAGACCCCAGTGACCCCTCCCACAAATGAGTACCTGGTACACAATTGTGTACCATCACTCGTTTGTATTTTTACGTGTTGAAGCTCGAAAGTGGCCAGCTGATGTTAGAACGTTTTTGGGTTCAACACATAAAGATACAAGCGAGTGATGGTACACAAATGTGTACTAGGTACTCATTTGTGGGAGGGGTCACTGGGGTCTAATTTGTGTAGGGGGTCAGCCGTTATCTTGCAGATGATGTCCCCAGCCTAATAACCAAGAGTGTGACGCTTGTCACACTCTTAGTTATTATGTACTCTTGATAGTACCTAATATTCGTTAAAAGCTCGAGAAATCTCGAAAAATTTTTAAAATCCCAGTCTCGCAATCTCGATTTAGTAATTTGCATGACTCATGCTGCCCAACGTTTAACGATAAGAAGATTTCAAAGAAGGATTCTTTTGAAAAAAGAAAGAATCATTAAAAATAAAAAGAACGAAAGAAAGTTAAAGTAAAGGTCAAGTGAAATTTGATCCCACCCAGCTAACCTTGGTTGTCCGTTGCACACAAAGCTAATACTTAAATGTGTCACCTGTCATTCAAACGTTTGACCTTTGCGTTAATTTAGCTTTGTTACAAGAAGAGAGAAAGAAATTTTATTGTGAAAGAAGAAGGAAAGAATATTCATTTGCAAATATTGGGGTCTTTCTTTTAACTTAAGGTACTGGTTTCCTTTCGGGCATTTTTGACTCATACGGCTTTAATCCTTTACGTAAATGGCTAAAACTTACGAAATAACCTATTTCCGTGTTCTTTAACATTCTGGGACCAGTCCCGTCTTTTTCGGCCAAAAGATGAGAAAGTTTTGGTTTTTCGCCTTAGGCTCCCAGTAAGTAGACAAGACACGGGATTGGTTGCTATGGCTGGAAAGAGGACACTAAAACGAACATTTTTGCTCTTACAACTTTTGAGCTATCTCCAGTGGTTAAGTCGGTATAAGCAAAAAACTGTTTTTAGGGTCAAAAATGGCCATGTTTGAGGAAATCAATTTTTTCAAAATTACTGCCACATGTTAAGGACAAAGTTGGCTTATTTATACTCAATCGATACAGCGTCAAAATGCACATTTTATGAATGCCTAGTAGCCGGCATTTATTGCTTTCAGCTGGAGATTTGGTCGAAAAACCATTTCAGCAAAACTGCGATTATTGTGTTTCGAACATCGATTTCTCAAAAACTACTCGACGGATTCCGAAAATTTTTGGCAGAATCTGAAATTCGCACTTCTGCGGAGGGACGTTTTTCTTGGTTTGGGCTTAAACATATTGAGTAGCAAGAAAACTCAATGCCAAGTTGCGAAATTTCGTGTCACTGGGCATTTGGCTGATTTTCCCGACCGTTAAGACCTGCTGAGCCAAATCCAAAAAAGCGTCCCTCGGCCCATATGTCCTTCATATCGTGGCACAAAAAGAACTTTTGGCCGATTCTTCAGTTTTGAGAAATCGATGTTCAAAAACATTTGGTCTATATTCATCCTGTTAGATGTCAGCTTGTCAAAAAATTTCTGCTATTTTTTTGCTAATTTTGCCAGTTTCGTAAGCTCATGTGAATGTACAGAGAATAAGCTTTAAAACGATGTATAAAGCTCTTTCTAACTCCCGAAATTGCGAAAGTTATAGCGGTTCAAAAAATTACTAAAAAAGCACTGCACAAAAGGAAACCAGCACCTTAAGGGGGGATCGCTTTTTGGCGGATTTTTCGAACATCTCTGATTTCGCTCATTTTCACATATTTTGTAGTCCCAACGGGTCCTCAAAACAAGACCAGAGCGTTTTGCGTAATATTGCTGCTATCGTGTTAAACATCGGAAAATCGACATCGACATCGACATCGACATGTGTTAAACATCGGAAAATGAAAAAGGTAGGTTTAAAAATTTGTGGCAGAAAAATTTTTCGTTGTATGCAAGATACAACGATACAACCTGCTTGTACATGTTAAGGACATATCAGAGAGTGCAAATAACTCTTGTGGAACAATTCTGTTGAGTGTCGGATTTTTTACGTTTTTTCAAAGTCAAAATTTTGTAAAATTGGTGCATTTTGTACCACGAAAAACAGAACCAGCGAAACATTTTCGCCTCTCCTGCACGATTGCCAAAAGCTACAGAAATCGTTTATATATAGTTGCACTTTACGTATACACAGAATTCTTATGACAGTAGTTACAAATTTCTACCATTTGTAATGCTCTCAAAAAACTTGCCACAAAATGTGCTAATTTTGCCAAAAATCATCATTTTGCACAATTTTCACGTTATTTTAATAATTTCTCACTCGGTACCCGATCGAAAGTCACCAACATTGACACATAAAACTCTCAACACCTGCCAGACGTTATGGTAAAGGCAAATGCTTCAATGTAGAACTTTTCTGTAGTGTCGGCTCCTTTGATCTCTTATAGGTCACAAGTCAGTTTTTGAAAATTCCAAAATATAGACAAATTTGGTATCATTCGATAGCTATTGATGAGCTGAACAACTTTTCTAATAGACCTATGTGTCTGAAATGTAGTATCTGAAAGTTAGAGCAAGTTAAAGTTTGAGGGTACAGTTAGTTGAAAAAAGCTATGTTCACAATTGAAGAATGTACTGTGAACGACTGAGTGACTATGCCGGAGTCGTTTCAGTATTAAAATATTAGCCAACCCACAGAATTAATTTTCCATATTAGTTGACCCAAATTTCGCTGCCGTTCTGTCTCAACATGGCCTTGGAGGGCAAATCACAGGGATTTTCAAGTTTTTCAACTTTATAACTGAATATCTCTGCCATAGTTTGATTTCGAACTCTAATGTTTTGTCTTGGTTTTGAGAACATATGCACATTGCACATGTGCACATGAACATATTGTGTGTGAAAATGAGCGAAATCAGCGACTATCGATTTTGATCCAAAGCGACCCCCCCCCCCTTAAATAAGAGCGTAGCTGTACTTCCTGTGAAGGAAATTTTTGGGCTGCTGCTAACGAAGCCCAATGTCTTTAGATGACCCCCGTTGTCCATATCTGAATTCGCAATTTCTGGTATACTGGAGATTTTGTTTTTGGTATGTTAAGATTTAAGTAAATGTGTCTGTCAAGCTGAAAGGTACAGCAGAGTTGGACATGGACACATTTTTCTTGACCGCGACCGCCCCGCGACCGCAACTGTCGTGACCGCGACCGCCCGCGACCGCAGCCCGCAAGCTAATTTTGTGACCGCAAAATTTTGAGTTATTACACGTCAATTCTTTGGGAAAATCCACTTATTGCATATTTTAAGGCATTTCCAATGCTTTTACAGCCACCTCACTCCAGTTTTATGCTGGTGCAGCTCAGATATACATTTTTGACAGCGACATTAAAAATTACAAACAATTTTATTTCGTTGCTGCATTTGGCTTGTGCAAAAGTAGAATTCTGTGTGCAGGGGCCAATTTCATAAAAGTACAAACTTGCAACTTGCATGTGCAAGTTGCAACTTGCACATGCAAGTTGCAAGTTAACTGTTTCATAAAACTGCAAGGGCTACTTGCGGACTTGCACTGAAACCGCAAGTTACAAGTCCGCAAGTGCAAGTTGCTGGACAACACTTGCGGTCAGAATCTGTTTCATAAAAACTGTCAGCATCTGCACTTGTAACTTGCATTTGCAGTGCAAGTAGTTGAGCGAGTTTTCACTGACCAAATGGAACAAAATTTTCCATAACTTACTCAATTTTTAATATTTTTTTCATGACAAGACTCTTTGGAACATTGTCGTAGCACTGTGCAAATTTCAAACAATTTGTTTCACGCTTTAAATTTATATGAATTTTTAAATATCTTTCGTTGATTTTTAAAAATCAGCTACTTGCAAAATTGCACTTGAACTTGCGTTTACAAGTTGTCAAGTCTCGCAACTTGCTTAGCTAATTTCCGCAAGTTAAAGTAAAAGTTTTATGAAACACTGACAACTTGAACTTGCAGTTCAAGTGCAAGTTCAAGTAGCAAGATTTTTATGAAATTGACCCCAGGTCAGGGTGTATTTTCTTTCATGTTTTATGGCTCGGTAACCAAGCAACCAACCAACCAGCATGCTATTAACGCTGCTTAAGGCGTTGGTTTCCTTCAAGTATTTTTAGCCATTAATAACCATCTAATCATATTGAGAATTTCCATCTAATAAATCAAATAATTTGCAAAATTAAAATTAGACAAATAGAGGATAAACAAATTGAAACCCCGAAACTACAGTAAGGACTAACAGTTTATGCTGCCTGTTCAACCATCCAAAAGTTTTAGCAAAATAGCAAAATTTGGCAAAATCTTTTCAAAATGTAAAGCTGATTATTTGTCCAACGAAGACAAAATTTGAAAAAATTTGGAATTTTTTACAACAAATTGGTTAAAATTACCACGATTTGATAGAAATTTGCGGTCATTGCGGTCAAGAAGATTTGTCCACGACCGCGACCGCCCGCGGGTACCCGCGGGTACCCGCGGGTACCCGCGACCGCGTCCAACTCTGAGGTACAGTATTTGCATAAGTAGGCTTTATTTGTTTTTAAATAAGGCCCGTTAAATGTGCGGTGAAACCATTCTAAATGACAATTTGTGGGTGTTTGTTAATTTAAAAGACGGCATTTCTGTGTAGAACGTATACAGATAAAAGTCTTTACATAATGGTTTTGTTTTGAAAGGGTAGGCCTACAGACGGCGGAGCCAGCCAAAAATAATGGACTTCGAGTGCAAAAATCTAGTTTCCAATCACCAATCAGATTACTTCATAGTCCACTTACTGAAAATGGCATTTCTATTTTATATTCGAAGCCCATAAGTCTATCTTAGATATAGTAATATTCTGTATTAACTCAATATTAACTTCAATTCAGAGGACAGTAGCTGGATATATCAGTCGAAAGATTCGCCATCATAAAGTATATTGCTTCAATGAATCCAATGATGGACATCCCAATTGCAATAGATAGCGTGTTTCCAATGTCACTGAGAAGTGTAAATTCCTAAACAAACCGAAATGGATGTTACTGCTATTGCAACGTGAAAGGTTGAAATTAGGATTGAAAGATGTGAAGACAAGTGTCCAGGGCGGGGATCGAACCACCTAGGCCTGGTTTGGAACCCAAACAACCCGGACAGTAAGATTAGTTTATTAAACTGATTTCAACGTTTCAAAGTTGTTGTTATTTAAGGGAAACAATTTTCCAATTGATGCTATGACCGGTGTACTGTTACAGTAGACAGATGTCAGACTATTAAGTGCTGTCTAATTGAAAAGCTATTTTCACACAATTCAGGTTACAAAAAACAAAAGGACACAGATTGTACGAAGAAGGCATTACCTTTTTGATGTAATTAAAACGCTAAGGGAAGTAGGCATAGGAAAGATTGATAAGCCTAATATAGGAGTTCAGCTCATGGCCCTGTGGTGTAGCGGTAGCATGTCTGTTTCCGGATCAGAAGGGCCGTGGTTCGAAACCCGGCGGGGCCAATTCTTTACTTTCAATGGTGAGTGAAAGCTGAACCTCCCTCTTCCCTTCTCTCTTCTAGGTCCTGGTTTCGTGGGTACAAGGGTGCCTGACGCCTCCCGTCTTGGGCTTGTCCTTGGTTTCTTCCTGGTCCACCAGCCCCGGTAGAAGTGCTACAAAACATTATGTGCCAACTTAGTCCGTATGTATACATTAAAAGCTTTGCCCTTAACTGTTTCCTTTGGACATTCCTCGTACACCAGAAGATAGCCTTCAGAGTAGTAAATACTGGCCAATCCAATGTAGTCACTAAAATGTAAAAGTAAAACTACAAATTTTCTTTACCTTACAAAAGTTCATCCTGATCATATTGAGTAACAATTATGGCGAAAAACTGTTTTCAGAAAGATTTTTGCTAAAGCTCGGTTTTTGCAATTCACTCAGAAAGTGGTGCAACTTACCTCCAAAGTCCACCAGCCTTTGTCAGAATCTGAAATGGAATAAGGGATTTGCACAATTGGCAGCATTGCGACTACTTGCACAACAAGTGCTTGACACGGTGCAAGCTTGCATTATTAAGTGTGCAATGTTTTATAGACAAAAGTTAATGTTGTAATTAGCAAACACATAATATTAATTTTTAAGTTGAAGTCGTACACTCTTATGACTGGACCATTCGAAAATGTTACTGAAACACGTATGAAATCAATTTTTCAATAAGTTTGTCAAAATTTTGAGCTTTTCTGAGTTGTGAATTTAAAGGATCATACAAGATATGAAGTCATTTGGATTCAGGGTTTGATTAACGTTTTTGGGCATTTGCTTGGTTGAATGCTAATAGTGATTCGTCACGATGTCACGTCAGATCTAGGTATAGTGAACAAAAAATGTACCAGAACCATATTGAAGTTGGCAAAGAATTTTAATTAGAATATTCAGAGCTGCCATTGTTCGTACTGCATGCCAATCTACGACGCACAAAAGATACGTTGCTGAATGTGATATCCAACAAGTGCTAATTCAAAACATTACTCTGCATAAAAAGTTCAATCTGGAAACAAACCTTGAATTGTTGCGCACCATATTTAGCTTTGGTTACGGTTTTATCGTACAATTCTTTTCTAAAATGTAGTATGATTAAAAGCACAGTAGAATTTTAACAATATTCTTAGCCAAATAATTACCTACATTATTCTAAAACGAGCGATCAATACGATAGACTTAAACTTAATCGTACTTAAAATTAAAGACTAGGTTGATTTAAGAAATCCACTTCTGCGTATATCTAAAAATTTGGTGGTCATCAATTAGTGACCAATTTGGTCATTTACGGAGCCAGTCCCTGTGTCGTCTTTGTGACATAAAACCATGGAAATTGGCTTACGTGCATTGCGGTTTACAGGTCGATGTGTTGCCTGCGATTCTGATGACATGTGCTTCCATGCGAGCCAAGCACGAACCTGTAACAATTGTGGTTTCATTCAACGTTAAGGATCTCGTATTCTTATTGAAGATGTCCTAATTTTGGAACACAAGTCCTCCTAGGTTTAAGCCGGTTTAGTTCTCATGATTAAAACGACATCGATGTTTGGCGACAATTATGGCCGGATGGTTGGGATGAGAAACAGTGAAAAAGAAAGAAGCAATAAAGCAGCTTCTGAAACTCCTAATGTCTGGCAAGATGTTGCGCTCTAATCCACGGCCGCTGGCTTGCGGTGTTCACAATTCTAGCAAGATGCTTTTGAAGGTAACAGTATTGCGATGAAAATTTCAGAGCTGGAGTAGCATTCGAATGGGCATGGAACGTAAAGTATTTGTCCACGTCATCAGGGAATTCCATAAAATTGAATACGGTGCGCAAAACTGAAATATTTGTCGTCCTTTTCAAATCAGGTGCTTAATTTATGGCAAACTTAAGGTACGTCATGCAGCGTATTCCTGTGTTTTACTAACGACTCACCTTCCCAAAACATGCTGACGAGAGGATTTACACGAGAGAAAATTAGATCAAGCTACTGCCGCTGCAACACCTTGTGCTGCTTCATCACAACACATTCTACTCATTAGTGCGATATGAAGCAAAGCAGTGGCTGATTTTTTAACACGTGGCTTACTTTCATTTGTTGTGGAGCAGTATAGATGTTTTGATGGAAGGTGGTAATTTTCATGAAAGCAATTGCAATTCTTCATGAAAATGTCTTGCATCACAGATATCGTACAAGACTAAAATTAAATAAAATGCCACAAATTGCATAGGGTGTATTAAATTACAATGAAAATAAACACAAGACTCCAATGCATGCTAGGCATCTTTAAACACAGAGCCGAAACAGATCCGAAGCCAGGCTTATTAGGAAGCTATTATAAAAAGGACATAACGTTTCATAAGTCTGTAGACTAGCCAATAGCCAATTCATCAAGAGGCAACGAACTTTGCGAGAAAAAGAAATGAAAAGAGCCTACACCAAACTAAATTCACATTTTTTCATAGTAATGAGCAAAAGCTGGAAAATGCACGAAGTCTATGGAAATGCACTACTACCCAATTTTGTTTGTGCTGGAAAGTTGACCATTGTGGCGAAAAAGCATCTTACACAAATCAAATGCAACAAGACAAAGATCAATAGCAAACACAAAGCCGCACTATGTTTGCTTAGTAGCTAGGCTTTTACTAGCTGAATCGAATTGCAACAATAGTAAAATTAAATTTAACGATACAACTACACTAGCACTTAAATTCTGCATTTTCATAAGTGTCAAAATTGGCTAAAGCACATGATCCGCACAAGGTTTACAGCTACCTCTTCGGAGTAAATGCTGCCAAAGTAATATGGTTGAAAATCAGTGCCATGGCTGATGCAGTCTCCATATGGCTTTTCTAAGGATATTACTTTAGTCTGAAACAAGGCTTGATCAACTGATTTGCGTTTCTTAATAGAAGCGATAAATGATGTTGTTATCAATGACACCAGTTGTTGGTAATACTGCACCGCTGAATAATGAATCGTGATGCAACGCCACTGCTGATTTCAACTACTTTTCAACATTGCTAAGAGCAGCTGCATACTCTATGTATTATCAGTGTGACAGATACTCTGCACCCTAACAGCTGTCACCCTCCGCAAATTGGTATCCAGCCGAAACGTGAGTACGCTCGCTAGCTCCTTGCCTGTGTGCTAAAGCTGGAAAACATAAACATTACGTGCGCGACTTTTGTGCCTGTTTCGAGCTTTAGACCACACACATAGCGGGCAAAGGTTGTGAAGTGAATGATCTAATTTGCGGGGGGTCAGCCGTTACCTGCAAAGGATTTGTCACACTCATATTACATACAGTATGGCAACTGTAGTACCTTTATGTATTGTATACTCTTGATAATACCAGGTTTTATTGACCAGAATCTAATTTTAATAATTAACTTAATCACTTCTTTAGTTTGTGCTGATACCTGTTTCATGGATATAGAAAAATCAATTTCCGGAGTGGCCTCGATGCCAACATGAAAATCTGGATGGATGAATATGGTCGGTTGAGTAATATATATGCGAACACCAGGACTTTGCACATGGCGCAAATACTCCGACTGCGATGAATTTATTGTAAGAGTTAGTCCTAGAAATTCAGAACTATCAGCAGCAGCCTAATTTGGCTGTTTCATGCACTTTCGGAAAATCAAACTTATATGTTACTGATCAGTTACAATCTTGACCATTAAGAGTAGATGATTGGCATTTTCTTGTCACGGATGTTAAATTTTGTGTCTCGACGTTTCGCCCATCTTTAGCTATGGGCGTCTCCAGGCTGGTAGCCCAATAAGAGGGCTGTTGGCTTACAATCTTGTTTCAGGTTGATGTGCATGAATCAATGCAATTAGTTATACAGTTTGAACGGATTGAATTGCTTAAGGTGCTGGTTTCCTTTCGGGTATTTTTGACTCCGACGGCTTTAATCCTTTACGCAAAGGGCTAAAACTTACGAAATAACCTATTTCCGTGCTCTTTAACATTTTAGGACCAGTCCCGTATTCTTAGGCCAAAAGATAAGAAAGTTTTGGTTTTTGGCCTTAAGCTCCCAGTAGGTAGACAAGACACGGGATTGGTTGGTATGGCTGGAAAGAGGACTCGAAAATGAACATTTTTGCTCTTACAACCTTTGAGCTATCTCCAGTGGTTAAGTCAGTATAAGCAAAAAACTGTTTTTAGGGTAAAAAATGGCCATTTTCGAGGAAATCAGTTTTTTCAAAATTACTGCCACATGTTAAGGACAAAATTTGTTTAGTTATACTCAATCGATACATCGTCCAAATGCAAATTTTATGAATGCCTATTAGCCGGACTTAATTGCTTTCAGCTAGAGATTTGGCCGAAAAACCATTTTGGCAAAACTGCGATTATTTTGTTTCGAACATCGATTTCTCAAAAACTACTCGACGGATTCCGGAGATTTTCGGCAGAATCGAAATTCGCACTTCTGCGGAGGGACGTTTTTCTTGGTTTGGGCTAAAACGTTTTGAGTAGCAAGAAAATTCAATGCGAAGTTGCGAAATTTTGTGTTACTGTGCATTTGGCCGATTTTCTCGACCGTTAAGACCTGCTGAGCCAAATCCAAAAAAACGTCCCTCGGCCCATATGTCCTTCATATCGTGGCACAAAAAGAACTTTTGGCCGATTCTTCAGTTTTGAGAAATCGATGTTCAAAAACTTTTGGTCTATATTCATCCTGTTAGATGTCAGCATGTCAGAAAATTTCTGCTATTTTATTGCTAATTTTGCCAGTTCTGTAAGCTCATGTGAATGTACACATAATAAGCTTTAAAACGATGTATAAAGCTCTTTGCAACTCCCAAAATTGCGAAAGTTATAGCGTTTCAAAGAAATCGCCACAAAACCACTGCACAAAAGGATACCACCACCTTAAGTAGTCACATAAGCAAAACTATGCACACCTTGGTCTTTTCCAGGAACTGAAGTCACGCGGCCATTGAGCATAGTCAGATTATTAAATACAAAACAATTTCCGTATTGCGGCTGCTGAAACTGTTGATTGAACAGACTGAAATAAAATGTTTTACTTAAGACATTGGAATTAAGCTTTCATAGATTTGCATTGAACACACGACACCAGTGGACACAGCAGTGGCGACACAGCAGTCAAGACACAGCAGTGGCGGCAGAATTGTTTCTTGAATTCTGAATTGACTTAGACGGTCAAGCATAATATCGAAAGTCTCTTCTGTTTAGTTATTCCTGAAGGGCTAGAAGTGATCATTTGGTATTAATACTAACAGTAATCGGCGTATCCGAAAGTTTACACTTTTCTGAGTTGATCATCCGGGATGTAGCGTTGTTTACACAGGAAAAATTATAAAAATCGCGGCATAATAATATGTTTGATCAATATCAGTATGGCTATTTTACAAGAAGCTTCGAATTCATTCCAGTGCTTTCAGCTGATTAACTGTGTCCCCTGTAAGTACAAATTTATGCATTGCATTAAAACTAACCTATTGCAGCTTTCTATGTTCGAATTGTAAGTGCATCCGGTAATCATTTCGCCTAAGGAATAGCCGGAATCAGCTCGTTGACTTTCAGTTACTTGACCAGAAAGCAAACCAATCATATCGGAATACTGTTGTGATAAACTCAATTGGTTTTCCTGGGTATCTCCTCCTTGTTTCTATGAAAAATAGCCTAGAGAATGCTTGATCAAGTAGGGTGTCTTTGCAGCTTTTTTAGCATTGCGTACAGGTTTAACAGCATTTGATTTTCAGCCGATGCTCCAACACAATATCATGCTGGCTGCAGCAAACTTTACATTAACGGCGGTATTTTAATTTGATTTGAAGTGCCCGGACTCATTCCTATTCGACTGAAGTACAGTGGCTGGTCCTTAGCCAACCAAAGAGGGATGAAAATTGCACACCACCAGGCGCCCGAAATAATGCATAAAATAATGGGGCGCCCGGCGGAATTCAAGCCCGCCGTCTCTTAAGGTGGTGATTCCCTTTGGTCACATAAAGTTTGCACCATTATTACTCACTCATTATTTGGAGCTAAGAAGCCATTTTTATATCAAAATGCAGCTTGACATTTTCTCGTTTTAATGCATACCATGAAACTAATGTTGCTTTTCTAAAATATTTTTAACACATTTTAGAAGAAGTATAATTTTCCAGAATTTTTGCAGACTCAACTAAATTTTTTCGCGAGACATCGGTTATATCATTCGATTCCTCCATCAAATAGCTGGGGACGATTTTTTATTTATTGTGAAATCGCTCTTCGTTTTAGAGAAATAACCTGAAATGTGTGCGTAACCTGTATTTTGCCTACTTTTTCCAAATTTGTCAAGCGATTACTTTAGTTAGAAAGCAGCAATCGGGGCAACTAAAAAATCGTCCCTGGGTATATTTGTGCAGAACACATTTGTTCAGTAGCGTGCATGGCGAATGCTCCACAATCTTTGGAAAAAATTGGTCGTGTTTTTGCAAAAACTACATTTTTTACGATAGCAGCCTACAGGATAGCAGTTGGAAGGCGATCATTCGTCGGATAATTTGTCCGAGTGAGACCTTCAGATCGACGCCCTTAGTTAGATTTTACGGCATGTTGGAAATGAAATGTTGGATTATTTGATTTCTGCAAAAATGACAGGTTTTCGACGCCAAAACAAGAAAATCGGCTATATCTCACGATAGAGAAAAGTTAGACACTTGCTTTAAAAAGCAAAAATGTGAAGCTCAATGAGATCTTTCGAATGAATATAGTCATAACTGTATAGCAAGTGCCAAACGTTCAGAAATGGGGAAAAACCACTCTGACCGGAAATCTCGAATTTTTGAATCGGGATTGCTCGGAGGGTGTTAGAACGCTAAAAGAGCGTATTTCGGAAAGTTTCGTCAAATTCCATCTTGATTTACGCTGCCAACCAACAATATGTGCCCAAAAGGAATCACCACCTTAACACGCAGACGCTCTAATCAAACGGTGCTTCAGTGGTATGAGTTGCAACCGGAATTCGAATCCAATGTGTACAACTTTCAACGCACAAGTGCATTGCACGCTACACAATGATGATTTATTAGTCAATGGCTCATACATTAAACTGACTAAGAGAAGTTGAAACGATTTTCTACTGTGAACAAATCCTACCTGAAGTGCATGTTTGCATATTGACAATATATGCGCTTGTGAATAGTTGTAGAAAAAGACATCAACAATATCCGTGTTATTTTCCCTTCGTAATTCTGAAGATCTGCAACTTCCACGCTCAGGTTCTCATTGGAAAGCAAGCATACCTGAACGGGAGGTCAAGTTTCACTGACCCTTGGAAGCAAATTTGGATATCCCTTCTGAGAGCGATTTTTTAGGAGTACTTTGAAAGCGATTTTTAAGCGATTTTTGCCATTTTTTAACAAAAATCAGCGATTTTGTAGCCAAAACATCGATTTCTCGGACGTTTTTAGCCAAAAAAGTGATTTTAAGTGAAAATTCCGGCGAAGCCGAAAAATGTTTGGAAATTTTAGTCGTGAAACCTATTTTCTGGGCAATTTTCTTACCCCTTGTGGCCAATTTGCTTACCCGCTGTGGGAGCAATTTCGCGATCCCTTGTTGATGACTTCGCCGAGGGGGGCATTCCCCCCCTTCCCCCCTTGTCCGTCTGTGACAGCCAGTATTGGACTTTCGGCACCGTATATTTGCATAGCCTTAACGCAAGGCTAATGTTGTTATTACATTATAATACCTGTAAAAAATTCTAAACAAACTTTTATTTCGCCAAGTAATTGATAAACTTCGATTATTTTGGAGTTTGGAATACAATAAATTTGTAAAGCAACAATGTGGCAGGTGTAGTCTTTTGGGCAATGAAGATCTTCACATACGACTACGGTTTCTGAAAGAAAATATTAGCAACAGAGCCAATGGTTTCTTTGATCGCAATAAACTCCCGCTAAAATTAAATAGAACAACAGTTTGCAAGCACGTGGTTGGAAAATTACCGCTTCGACGATCGACTCCTGCAAATGGCAATCAGTAAATATAAGAGAACAGATGAAATATTTGGCATGATCCAAATTAGAGCAAAATATATGAGATGCTACCTAGTGACACATTAACACTTCGACTAGCTCATGATGTTAATGCAAGCGGAGATTTAGACCTGAATACTCGAAACTGGCACACTCCATGCTATTATTTACCGGTGGAGCCCAGAAAGTGAAAGCCATTCTCTTATTTTTAATGTTGCTGTACTTAATGTCATACTGCTAGATGTTTGCATGTATTCAAGGACACATTTCAAACAAACGATCAAAAATGAGCATCGATTCGACAGAGAGTCTCACTTCGATTTTCCGATGCGGAAGTGATGTCAGAGTTTAAATCCGTTTTGTAATCTTCAAGCGCTGGTTGTTGTTCCAGTTTTTGATTAGCCGTCCCAACTGCAGTAATTACGGACATTTGCGGAGGCGACCCTCCTTGCGATGTCGCCTTTAACCTTAAATTAATTTTCCCTGGACGATTTGAGTTCAAGGTTGTTATCAAGTTGGGCAAGGTCGTAAATGAATCGATGGCATCGGCATGTGCTCGGAATACCTGTTTTGTTTTCGTTGAAGCCAACGCTAGCACAATGCTTGCATCTGTCTTAGAAGATGTTGAGATCGAAGATTGAGCAAAATGTGCTGCCATTTTTGTAGTCTGGCCTGGTTTGTCAGTTAATGTAGCAGCGATCGTGGCTAAATTTGTTGGTGTAGAAATATAGCCTGGACCAATAGTAGATTCTGATGGCATAAAATTTATCGTTCTATTTCTTATTGCACTGGCTTCTCCATTTGAAATTGGTAGGGTAGTGCTGGAACCTTGCAACCAGGTAGTTACCATGGTTACATTGTTTACCACAGAATATATAGTGTTTTCTGGTTTGATGGTAGTGATGTCGACTGCTTGGTAAGGAAACTTAGAAGGTAACCTTGATGGCACTTCATGTTTCACGGCAGCTGCTGTTGTGCTGACCGGTATTGTCGCTACTAGATGCAGTGGTATTGTTGAAAGACCTGCCAATTGTGAGGAAGGAAGAAACAGCGGTACAGAAGAGAAGAGTGGTTTTACTGAATTGATTAAGGGGACAGATCCAAAAAGAAACAGCGATTGCGTTAAGGTTGGCTGAGATGAACCTGCAAACCTTGATGGTAATAGCATGCCTGGCAATATTGTTGACAAAGACGGTGATACAGACGTTTGAAACAAAAGAACTAACATCGAAGGATGTACTGACCCTGAGGCTGATACTGAACTGAATGTTGTTAACAATACCAATGACGATGACGCTGCTGCTGATGAAGTTACTAAAGAAGATAAAGATGATGATAATGATATTGAAAATGACTGCGATAATGACGATGACGACAATAATGTTAAATGAGCTACCGTTGATGCCTCGAGAAGCGAAGATTGTAGTGAAAACCAAGCGGATACGGGAAATGATGGTAATGAGTCTGTTGACCATAAAGGTGGAGATTGTGTTGGTGATGGCGATGCTGATATTATTACAGCTAATTCTGATGCGGATACTGATGCTGCTGATGATGAAACTGATGATACTGCTGGCACCAATACCGACGATGATGACAGTGATGGTAATGACAGTTTCAATGAAGAAGAAGGTGATAATGACGAAGATGACGGTGATGATGATGATACTGATGATGTTGATGATGATGATGATGATGATGATCGCGGTAATGTTGGTGTTGTAAATAATGAAGAAGAAGACGTAAAAATAGGAGCTGATAGTGATGGTGATGAAGGTGATGCTAATGAAGGTGATGTTGATGATGGTGGTATTGATGATGGCAATGATGATGCGGATGATGGTGATGTTGCTGATAATAATGGTGGTAACGATGGGGTAACAGATACTGAAGAAGATGATGTTAAAGAAAATGACGATAGTGATGATGATGACGATGGTGATGCTAATGATGGTGAGGTTGATGACGGCAATGATGATGTTGATGATGGTGATGCTGTTGGCAGTGATGCTGATGATAGTGATGTTGATGACGGTAATGATGATGCTGATAATGGTGGTGCTGATAATGGTGATGACGACGATGATGCTAATGATAATGACGATGCCGATGAAGATGATGAAAACGAAGAAAATGATGGTGATGAAGATGGTGATGCTGATAAGATTGGTGATCTTGATAATGGGTATCTTGATGGTGATGTTGGTGATGCTGATGATGGTGATGACGACGATAGTGCTAATGATAATGACGATGCCGATGAATATGATGAAAACGAAGAAAATGATGGTGATGAAGATGGTGATGCTGATAAGATTGGTGATCTTGATGATGGGTATCTTGATGGTGATGTTGGTGATGCTGATGATGGTGATGCTGATGGTGGGAATGCTGATGGTGGTGATGTTGATGATGCTGATGTTGATGATGATGACGATGATGATGATGACGATGGGAAAGATAATGACGATCCCGGTGAAGATGATGAAAACGAAGATGTTAATGGTGATGATGATGATACTGAAGATGGTGATGCTGATGGTGGTGATGGTGGAGGTGCTGTTGATGACGATAATGATGAGGCTGATGATGGTGATGCTGATGTCGGCGCTGCTGATGGTGGTGACGTTGATGACGGCAGTGATAATGTTGCTGATGGTGATGCTGATGGAGGTAAGCGATGCTGATGCTGGTAATGTTGAGGACGATAATGATGATGCTGA
>JASAND010020544.1:0-38164 GCA_030248195.1 Trissonchulus latispiculum
AGATCAGATCTGAGCTGATCAATTTAGCTAACAGACCAAAGGTTGCACACATCAGTAACAAATAGTTTTAGTGTTTGTTTTTAAGATTGAGTTGCAACACTTGTTTTAGTTGATTCTCAACACATAGGTTGCATTATTTCCTTTAGTCTAAGGATAATTGGATTAAGACAGGGCATGTCCAATTTATTTGTTTTAGATTTAACCGCAGCATTGGAAGTCTGCAAGATTATTAGATTAATAAATTAGTGCTAAATGTTGGTATTAGGATTGTAGTCGCATTATAGCCTACAGCTGCCTAGCTAGCACTATGTTAACAAATATCAAATCTCGCCTTGCACTTAGTCGTTTCTGCTGTGACATTAAATTTTCAAGTCAGCATTTTAAAGCCACGTTTAATATAAACACATTATGGTTATCCACGATTTTGGGTGCCAAATGATGAAATAATTAATTCTTTACATAATAGTAGATGTGCCAAAGTATATTTTGCACATGCAAATACAAAGAGTATATTTAAAGGAATCACACAAACGGCAGAAGAGCACACACACAACTGCACATGAGGGAAGTCAAGTCTCAAAGTTAGACGTATTCAATAGTGAACAAGCAAGAGCCTTGTTCAAAATGAAGCAGCTGTGACCATATTTACAGCAAATATAGTCCTGCTGCGAGCACAAAATTATTATTTTGGCATGTATGCATGCCTGCATGCATCTATGTATGCAACCGTTCCTCGATATCGAACGCTGCCTGACCATAGCAAAACTAATACCCATCAGAACTTAAGTTTACATACCCTCCGCTGTGTTTGAAGACTTAAGGCAATTTATGTGTTAATAATGCCTGCGAGATTTTTCATTCAAAAGTTGGACTTTAAGCGACAATCGTCCAATACTTCAGGTCTTAATCAGAGAAATTTCATTGCTGAATTTCAGTTAACTCCTCCACCACAACTTAGCTATATTACTTCACTTCTAAAATTCAGTCTGAGAACTGTTCCACTAGGTACACGAGAACTGCTCTAGAAACTATTAGTAACAGTAATAAGAGTCTAATAATCTTTGAATTGAATTTAATCTGTATTAAATTGAATTTTAATTACAGTTGTTAAATATCAGCAACCGAGAAAGGTTGAAATCAGCGTAATAAACCTACTCTCAACGTCTGGAGATGTGGCTTAGTGGTAGAGCGTTCTACTCTTAAACCAAAGCTCGGTGGTTCGATCCCCGCCCTGGACACCTTTCTTCACATCTTTCAATCCTGATTTCTACCTTTCACATCTGGCGACAGTGCCGTGTCCTTACCGCTCTGAGAAGATGAAGTCGTTTGTGATGCCTGGGAATTGTGGAATTGCAGGTCATTGAGATAGTTGGTTTGGTTTATGGTGGTCCTCGTGGAGCTAAGGGTTATAGCTGATATGGTTATGGTTCCTTGATTTGATATAAAGGCTCCCGGCATTGAAGAAGAATGAAGTATAATATGGCCTCAGGTTAGGAGGCAGCCGGGGAGCCTTAGACCACATGGATTTGGACCGACCTGCAATTCCTGGAAATTCGAGGCCGAATTTCAATTAGCAAGGGGAGTATGTTAAATATCAGCAACCCAGAAAGGTTGAAATCAGCGTAATAAACCTACTCTCAACATCCGGGGATGTGGCTTAGTGGTATAGCGTTCTACTCTTAAACCAAAGCTCGGTGGTACGATCCCCGCCCTGGACACTTTTCTTCACTTCTTTCAGATCCTGATTTCAACCTTTCACACAGTCCATGCATTCAAAGTTTTTGTTGGATTTATAAATTCTTCTAGGAGTGATCATTTTGATTACAGTTGTTGGAACCGAACATCGTCAAGCAGTCTATTTAAAGGACATGAACAGATTACCAGTCCCAAATTTTTCGCAACTGAAGCTGCCAAGTTTTGTTCCAGCATATGTAACGGCAGTCACATTGAATTTTTTTATTGGTATTCTATGTTGTTAGCAACATTGACAGCAAAGGCAAAGATTAAGTTTAAATGAAATAAACGCAAAACTGGTTTTGCGGACGTTTATTCCAAGTTCGAAATCTGAATGCTTGCTTATTCAGTAGAAGCATTATTAATACACAGTTTTATACTTTGGTGTATCATTAACTATGTAAGTGTTTGCAGAACATACTCTTTAAACGGATTATAGTAGACCTGCTGCGTCGTGACGCAGCAGGAAAAAGTAAATCAATGGCAGCATCCTCGACGACCCCGCCCTCTTTCTCTAACGTATTCCCACCATGTGGCTGAGCGTTGAGTACTGCGTTCACTATTGATTCCATATTCAAACCCATAGGCTCCTGAGTTACCTGGCGCTCATTCAGAAACGCTTGCGCGTGCTGCGTGAAAAGGACACGTCCTTGCTGACGAACAGTATCCAATAACAAAAGATTAGTCGAATCTTGGGTCAGAGATAGCTGATCATTGTTATTGACATTGACAGCTATATTGGTGTTATCCTGAAGTCCAGCAAATAGAAGCTGAGCAATCGGCGACAAGGTGGACAATCCGCTACTCTTTGAGTCCAGCCATGAATACAAAGTGGATGCAAATGTGCCCGCATGACATATACGCTCCATCTTCAGGACGGAAATGCTCCTGAAACGAATTGTAGTGCTAGTGCCTGATGATGAAGTGCATTAGGGCTAGGTAATGGAGTAATGCTAACAGCGGCTCCTCTGTTAGGTGCAAATGATCTGAAGAGCTTGGCGACTAGCATTCAAGCTGTATTTACAGATAATAGAGTGGTAAGAACCGTAGCATTATCAGATCTCAGTAACACCTGAGAGTTGCCAGCGGAAACTGTGCCGTACGGCACAATACCAGCTGGAGAATGAGATGGCTGTTGACCGCTGGAATGCGGCAGAGCGGAACCTGTCGTAAAAGTAAATTGACGTGCTTTTGGATGATTCAGAAACATCACTAACACAGAGTTGTTTCGCGTAGGTGCAGGTTCGGTAATATTAGAATTCACTGTTCCACGAACTCGACCAAACCAGGATTTGAATACGTAGTAGGTTGACAACCAAAGGTTACCGAGAACTAAGAGCAGCTTCCATATCCAAAACTCAATAATAAAAAGCATTTCTCATCATTAACCGCTGACAAGAGAAGAAACAGCAACAATAGGATTGTGCAGACTGAGTCCAAATGACAACAAAGTTGGAATAAACGCAAGCAGCAGACGAGTTTAAGCAGCAGTTGCTGGACTAGGTGGCTGGTCGTGTCATTTTAACTTTTCCTAGTTTTGCATTAAAACTCAAATGGGGGAAATGCGACTCATTGACAAATAGTTGAAACGAAGCTACTAGCTTTTGCCTAATTGCTTTCTTATTGCTTAAAGCAAGCCAGTAGTGAGAAGGACCGAACCCTGTGCACGTTTTCTTTGCTTCTAACCAAAGTTTAAACAGTGCAAAAAGTAATATTAAATAACAGAAGATTAGATCAAATTAGCAGCGCAATAGGGACAGAAAAAGTTAAAATCTAAACCGCAGTTGAAATGTTGATTTTTGAATTTGAAGTCAAATAAAGTAGCAACATAGCATCGTAAAATATTTTTTCGTAGCAAATAGCTTAAAATGAAACCAAAATAAAGAACATATACAATTAGCAAGATACACTGCCAAACAAAGGATACAGCAGCGAATTTTGAATAATAAACGTTTAGTGGTAGAAATACATACTTTACTGAATATTAACATTTCCGAAACTGTACATTTGTACACCGCATTGCACTTCAACTGGGAATAAACTACAGTTTAAACGAAAAATTATTTACAATTATAGGATAAGAGATATACCAGCTAGCAAAAACAAAGTTTTCTAAGTATGTTGGTACTGCATAAAAGTTTGCAAAAGGCAATGGCCAGGACCCAGCTAGTACAAGTAGTTTTTGTAATGGTCGTGAAATCCCACAAGCAATTAAAGCTAACGCCGCTCCTGTAACGAAATTGTACGAGCACTGAGTCAGCAAATTTGAATCTGTAATAAATCAAATTCAAAAAAGTATTTAAACAAACGGAAACGAAGCTCGGTGGCTACTAAATAACACGATGGCAACAGCCACGTTGTACCTACGTTGAGTGAGGCCATTGCTGGGAATTTGCAATGACGCCAATCGAAAATTGGTATACCTTCACCATAAAACTTTCACTATAAAACTCATTAGATGGGTACTGCAAGGTTACTATGAATAGTTTAGACTTAAGTGGAATCGCCAACGCTGATTTATAGCTGCAGTAGCTGCAGTTTTGAATAAATAATAGACCATTTAGGAAAGCGAGGCGATAACAACGACACCATAGTTAAAAAGCTTGTTTACTGTTTATTCAGACCTTGATCACAACAACAGTTATTTACACAATATTGTCAATGCTGTCGGTGTCGTAAAGAATCGTAAGTAATCGTACAATTTCGTTACAGGGGCGACGTCAGCTTTAATTGCTTATAACGACCGACCACTTCAAAACCTATTTGTACTAGCTGGGTGCTGACCACTGCCTTTAGCTTAATTTTATGCAGTGCCAACGGTTTCGAAAACTTTGTTTTTGCTAGTTGGTATATATAATCGTTACAGGGGCGACGTCAGCTTTAATTGCTTATAACGACCGACCACTACAAAACCTATTTGTACTAGCTGGGTCCTGACCACTGCCTTTAGCTTAATTTTATGCAGTGCCAACCGGTTTCGAAAACTTTGTTTTTGCTAGTTGGTATATTTGTTTATCCTATAATTGTAAATAATATTTCGAATAAATTATAGTTTATTCCGAGTTGAAGTGCAATGCGGTGCACCAATGCCAGGTTTGGAAATGCTAGTATTCAGTATGTGTTTACTACCACTAAACTTTTAATATTTAAAACTTGTTGCTGTATGCTTTGCTTGGATGAGTATTTTGCTAATTGTAAATGTTCTTCATTTTGGTTCCATTTTAAGCTATTTGCTACGAAAAAAGTATATTTCACGACACTATGTTGCTACTTTATGTGACATCAAATTCAAAAAATCAACATTTTAACTGCAGTTTAGATTTATCTATTTATGACCCTTTGCGCTGTTAAGGGGGTGGGGGGGTCGCGATTTTTCGACCATCTCAGATTTTTCTCATTTTCACATATTTTGTAGTCCTCATGGGTCCGCAAAACAAGACAAGTGCGTTTGTTGCAAAACTTTTCCTATTGCTTACAATAGCCCACCAAAGGAGACCCCGACATGTGTTAAACATAGGAAAATGAAAAAGTTAGGAAACTTTTCCTGCTACCAACAGTTTGACCGCTGTGTAAGAGCAAATCGGCTACAATTTGCTGTAAACCTAATTTGGACTTGGTAAAGTGCTAATATCTATACCAGGTTATTTCCCGTAGCACCGCTGAGCTAATATACAATTTTTCAAACTCTGGAGAAGTCGATTTTTGCTCAAAATCGCTCTGCAAATGTGTAGGTTAGTGAACGTTTTGTCCTGTCCTGAACTAACCCTTTAGTAGAGGAACTTCGCTTTTAGATATTAGCATAGTATATTGCTAGAGCTTTATTTTGCATATAATCAATCCCTATCAGGGCTTTTCAGTAGCTCACAGTTTTGGTAGCTGAAACTCCATTTTTCCTCAAAAATCGTCATTTTTCTAAAATTTCATGTTTGCTGCTTTATAAGTCAGCCAAATCTTAAGGTATCTCAATAAAATATGGTGTGCTAATAGGCTGGCATAATACCAATATGTGTAAAGATTCATGCCAATAGCCTGTGTTTTGCGCTGGCTACATGTTATGATAGCATGGCGGTCACCTATGGGCAAAAAAGGTCAAGTTTTCAACTTTCCCAAATATAGCCAAATTTTATATCAAATTGAAGCTCTTGATGTCCTGAACATATAACGACCGACCACTACAAAACCTATTTGTACTAGCTGGGTCCTGACCACTGCCTTTAGCTTAATTTTATGCAGTGCCAACCGGTTTCGAAAACTTTGTTTTTGCTAGTTGGTATATTTGTTTATCCTATAATTGTAAATAATATTTCGAATAAATTATAGTTTATTCCGAGTTGAAGTGCAATGCGGTGCACCAATGCCAGGTTTGGAAATGCTAGTATTCAGTATGTGTTTACTACCACTAAACTTTTAATATTTAAAACTTGTTGCTGTATGCTTTGCTTGGATGAGTATTTTGCTAATTGTAAATGTTCTTCATTTTGGTTCCATTTTAAGCTATTTGCTACGAAAAAAGTATATTTCACGACACTATGTTGCTACTTTATGTGACATCAAATTCAAAAAATCAACATTTTAACTGCAGTTTAGATTTTAACTATTTATGACCCTTTGCGCTGTTAAGGGGGTGGGGGGTCGCGATTTTTCGACCATCTCAGATTTTTATCATTTTCACATATTTTGTAGTCCTCATGGGTCCGCAAAACAAGACAAGTGCGTTTGTTGCAAAACTTTTCCTATTGCTTACAATAGCCCACCAAAGGAGACCCCGACATGTGTTAAACATAGGAAAATGAAAAAGTTAGGAAACTTTTCCTGCTACCAACAGTTTGACCGCTGTGTAAGAGCAAATCGGCTACAATTTGCTGTAAACCTAATTTGGACTAGGTAAAGTGCTAATATCTATACCAGGTTATTTCCCGTAGCACCGCTGAGCTAATATACAATTTTTCAAACTCTGGAGAAGTCGATTTTTGCTCAAAATCGCTCTGCAAATGTGTAGGTTAGTGAACGTTTTGTCCTGTCCTGAACTAACCCTTTAGTAGAGGAAATTCGCTTTTAGATATCAGCATAGTATATTGCTAGAGCTTTATTTTGCATATAATCAATCCCTATCAGGGCTTTTCAGTAGCTCACAGTTTTGGTAGCTGAAACTCCATTTTTCCTCAAAAATCGTCATTTTTCTAAAATTTCATGTTTGCTGCTTTATAAGTCAGCCAAATCTTAAGGTATCTCAATAAAATATGGTGTGCTAATAGGCTGGCATAATACCAATATGTGTAAAGATTCATGCTATTCATGTTATGATAGCATGGCGGTCACCTATGGGCAAAAAAGGTCAAGTTTTCAACTTTCCCAAATATAGCCAAATTTTATATCAAATTGAAGCTCTTGATGTCCTGAACATTTTATCTTCTTACACCAACTCTCTACAAAGTAGTTAGTTAAAGTTATAGCGACTTAAAGTTTGAAGCAAATGACAGTCGGAATGAGCATTACCAAATCGTTCAACCGCCGTGTTTCGCTCGTTGCTTACCTTGCCACCGTAATTTATGCAGCAATAAATACCTACCGGTAGAGGCTTTAAATTGATGTATTGGTCATGCCGTAGTCTTTTGTCATCCTATGTGAGTAGTGTAGTGTCCGCTTGTCGACCCCGCTCCGGGAGTCAAAATTAGGAGTAAATTTTCAGTTCCTATTCTTGGTTTATAGTTACAATTTCATCTTTCCCGTTTTAGTTTAACACCCTTCCTATGATTCTATATTCTTCACTCCCCCTGATCCTTGGCTTTTCCTACCTTCTAACTCCAAGGGTTTACATAATCTAGTTGCAGCATCATCCAATCAGATTTCATAAAATTTCATAATGTGTAATCTTTGACCCGCTGTAACTTTACAGACTCTCATCCTATTTCGGTGAACTAAAACGTAGTGAACTGCACCTACTCCGGCCTGCACTACAAATACAAATACACTTCCCGACCTGCACAACAAATCCTAATACACTTCCATAATGTCAACTCATCATGTTCCGAACATTGTTTAACCGGCCCTCTTCGTTCTTCCCCTGGGGCTTGGGACCCGGCGTCGGCCCATTGCGGGACTCCTACCTAATCTAATCTACTCTATATACAATACCTAATCTACCTACTTACCTACCTAACCTAATCTACATACAATGCCTAACCTAATCTAACCTACCTATCTAGTCTATACACAGTACCTAACCTAGTCCGGCGCATGCAATATTTTTGTATTTTTGTATTTTTGTAATTTTATTATTTTTTGGTTTTCTAAGCGATTGTTTACAGCAAATACATATGTACAATATATACAGTAGTCCTGATTTGGGATAGGGGATAGGGGAGTGGGTTTGGCGTAAAAGATCGGATTTTGGTGGTTGTTTTTATGTCTTCAATGATTATTCTCCTAACACATTTTCCCAGAAGTTGAATGCTTTTATGTGTTTTTGAGGTTTGTTTGTCTGGTGTGTCTGAGCATGGATGTGTTCCTTGATTGGTCAGTTCGTCTTGTCACGTGATGTCTTTTCCTAGCTTTTTAGTTGAATTTAGTTACTCTTGAATGTTAAACTTACTCTTTTTATGTCTTTTCGGCTTCCTTTTTATATGTACCATTTCAACCTAAAACAGGAAACTGTACATCTTCTGACCCTCAGATTTTACCCCACACACCACTGGCACACATCACACATTCACACAATTTTTATTTTGTTCTTTCCCTTTCTTTTTGAGCCGCCGTTCTCTTCGACGACTCGAGGCCAACTGACTAGGATCCAATTTCTTTTTATACTTTTTTAGCCGGCTACCGGGGGTTCGGTGCTAAGTGTTAATTAGCCTAGTTGTGTTAATTGGTAATTATCCATGTGAGTTATTTAGGGTAGGTAACTTATTGCAACCGTGAGCAAGCCGTAGGGAAGTTTAAGTTTTGAATTGAATAGTCCCCCTTTTATTTTTATGCATGTTTCCCCTCCACACAGGTTTGTGTTACAGGTTTGTGTTAAGTTTTCAGTAGTGGTTTTTAAAGTTGGACTAAGTGACAGGTGTTATGTGAAGTTGTCATTTTTGATTAATGGTTAATTGCTGTTTATAAGGGATATTCTTTGGCCACTCCTAACTTTCTTAATCCTGAACCGATTTTAATGAAACAAACACCGTTAGATTCCTTTCGCCGACACCTACAAATCTAAACCCAACACACCTTGGATAGAATTACTCATCAATCACCTCCAGTCACCCATTTTACGGATCTTCACATGTTTTACCTTTTGTTGTGTTTTGCTTCATGCCATTTTCTATGAGTTTCCATTCTCTTGACTTTTCCAGCCCATCCTCAACTTTCCTTACCATAATTTCATGCTCTGAGTCACTCATAAATTACACTTAACCTGTTGTGTTCTTAATTTTCCTAACTGTTTTCCCGAATAGACCCTGGTCCTTGTCTTATTACCAACCTTGGCATTGTGCTTTGAGTCACTCCAAACCTACTCCGAGTTAGCACAGAGTATCCACTGAGCCTACTCTGAACATACTCCCCATTAACTAATAATTTTTTATGTTTTCCACTTATTCTTCCTCATCTTGTTCGTCAAATTGGTCCCCCATCTCTCTCAGGTAGTACCACCGTGCTCAAATTCGAGTTCTTTTCTATGGCGCGTTTGAGGGCTTCTGCTGTGGAATACTTTGCCTATACTCTGTTTGTTTGGTCAGAATTTCATCAATTATTGGATCATCGAGGAAACCCTTACAACGCTGGATGTGAAAGTAAATTTTCCTGTTGAGTTCAGCTCGGATCCTTGGTAGAACTTCATTGTAAGCCTCATAATCATGTCCGTCTGCGAGATACTCATTTGCTAACCTAGTTATTCTACCTTCGAATTTCTCTTCTGTTTCTACAATTTCTTCTAGAATTTCTGTTTTCATTGATTCACAGTACTCGAAGTCGTCGCGTCGAATTGGCCCACCAATCTAGACATGACTAAATTCGAGTACTGTGAATCAATAAAAACAGAAATTGTACATACAAACACATAAAAGCATCGACCGAAATCAATAAAAGCAGAAGTTGTTCTTTGACCTTGGTCAACATTACTCGAACATTACCCCAACATTACTCACAAGGTTTGGTGTATGCTCAGTGTATGCTCGGTGTTGGCTCGGAGTAGGTTTGGAGTGACTCAGAGTCAATAAAAACACTATAGACAAAGTACATAAAAGCACCAAGCAAAATCAATAAAAGCACAAACAATAAGGACAAAGCGACATCAAGTCTATAAAGCGTATATTGAAACTCAAGCAGAACAAACATGTCTAGTTGTGATTATTACAAACCATACCAGTGTGGCACTTGTGGTCAGGCGTTTATCAGGGCGTTCAACCTACAACGTCATGTTCAAAACCTTCACAGTGCTCAACCAGAGTATGATGAGTCCGAATCAGAGACAAGTAGCGAATATTGAGACAGTAGTGACTCGAGTTGTGGAGAGACTTATGAGCCTATTGATATCGGTAAATTTTGGGATGAGCTTGTCAGGCAGTCCGAAGAGAAATTCGAAGGTAGAATAACTAGGTTAGCAAATGAGTATCTCGCAGACGGACATGATGATGAGGCTACAATGAAGTTCTACCATGGATCCGAGCTGAACTCAACAGGAAAATTTACTTTCACATCCAGCGTTGTAAGGGATTCCTCGATGTCCAATAATTGATGAAATTCTGACCAAACAAACAGAGTATAGGCAAAGTATTCCACAGCAGAAGCCCTCAAACGCGCCATAGAAAAGAACTCGAATTTGAGCACGGTGGTACTACCTGAGAAGATGGGGGACCAATTTGACGAACAAGATGAGGAAGAATAAGTGGAAAACATAAAAAATTATTAGTTAATGGGGAGTATGTTCAGAGTAGGCTCAGTGGATACTCTGTGCTAACTCGGAGTAGGTGTGGAGTGACTCAAAGCACAATGCCAAGGTTGGTAATAAGACAAGGACCAGGGTCTATTCGGGAAAACAGTTAGGAAAATTAAGAACACAACAGGTTAAGTGTAATTTATGAGTGACTCAGAGCATGAAATTATTGTAAGGAAAGTTGAGGATGGGCTGGAAAAGTCAAGAGAATAGAATCTCATAGAAAATGGCATGAAAAACACAACAAAAGGTAAAACATGTGAAGATCCGTAAAATGGGTGACTGGAGGTGATTGATGAGTAATTCTATCCAAGGTGTGCTGGGTCTAGACTTGTAGGTGTCGGCGAAAGGAATCTAACGGTGTTTGTTTCATTAAAATCGGTTCAGGATTAAGAAAGTTAGGAGTGGTCAAAGAATATCCCTTATAAACAGCAATTACCCATTAATCAAAAATGACAACTTCACATAACACCTGTCGCTTAGTCCAACTTTAAAAACCACTACTGAAAACTTAACACAAACCTGTAACACAAATCTTTTTGGAGGGGAAACATGCATAAAAATAAAAGGGGGACTATTCAATTCAAAATTTATACCTCCCTACGACTTGCTCACGTTTGCAACAAGTTACCTACCCTAAATAACTCACCTGAATAATTACCCAATTAACACAACTAGACTAATTAACACTTAGCACCGAACCCCCGGTAGCCGGCTAAAAAGTATAAAAGGCGAGACAAAATTGGATCCTAGTCAGTTGGCCTCGAGTCGTCGAAGAGAACGGCGGCTCAAAAAGAAAGGGAAAGAACAAAATAAAAATTGTGTGAATGTGTGATGTGTGCCAGTGGTGTGTGGGGTAAAATCTGAGGGTCAGAAGATGTACAGTTTCCTGTTTTAGGTTGAAATGGTACATATAAAAAGGAAGCCGAAAAGACATAAAAAGAGTAAGTTTAACATTCAAGAGTAACTAAATTCAACTAAAAAGCTAGGAAAAGACATCACGTGACAAGACGAACTGACCAATCAAGGAACACATCCATGCTCAGACACACCAGACAAACAAACCTCAAAAACACATAAAAGCATTCAACTTCTGGGAAAATGTGTTAGGAGAATAATCATTGAAGACATAAAAACAACCACCAAAATCCGATCTTTTACGCCAAACCCACTCCCCTATCCCCTATCCCAAACCAGGACTACTGTATATATCGTACATATGTATTTGCTGTAAACAATCGCTTAGAAAGTAGATTAGATTAGGTAGGAGTCCGGCAATGGGCCGACGCCGGGTCCCAAGCCCCAGGGAAGAACGCAGAGGGCCGGTTAAACAATGATCGGAACATGATGAGCTGACATTATGGAAGTGTATTAGGATTTGTTGTGCAGGCCGGAGTAAGTGCAGTTCACTACTTTTTAGTTCACCGAAATGGGATGAGAGTCTGTAAAGTTATAGCGGGTCAAAGATTACACATTATGAAATTTTATGAAATCTGATTGGATGATGCTGCAACTAGATTATATGAACCCTTGGAGTTAGAAGGTAGGAAAAGCCAAGGATCAGGGGGAGTGAAGAATATAGAATCATAGGAAGGGTGTTAAACTAAAACGGGAAAGATGAAATTGTAACTATAAACCAAGAATAGGAACTGAAAATTTACTCCTAATTTTGACTCCCGGAGCGGGGTCGACAAGCGGACACTACACTACTCACATAGGATGACAAAAGACTACGGCATGACCAATACATCAATTTAAAGCCTCTACCGGTAGGTATTTATTGCTGCATAAATTACGGTGGCAAGGTAAGCAGCGAGCGAAACACGGCGGTTGAACGATTTGGTAAAGCTCATTCCGACTGTCATTTGCTTCAAACTTTAAGTCGCTATAACTTTAACTTACTACTTTGTAGAAACTTGTAAGAAGATAAAATGTTCAGGACATTAAGAGCTTCAATTTGATATAAAACTTGGCTATATTTGGGAAAGTTGAAAACTTGACCTTTTTTGCCCATAGGTGTCCGTACTGTATATAGACTATATAGGTAGGTTAGATTAGGTTAGGCATTGTATATAGATTAGATTAGGTAGGTAGGTAGTTAGATAGATTAGATAGGTAGGTTGGAGTCCGGTAATGGGCCGACGCCGGGTCCCAAGTCCCGGGGAAGAACACAGAGGGAATGAAACACATAAATCAAAATTGTGAATGGGATTTGATAACGTATTTGATGACTTTGGGTAAACGCAAAGAAAAGATGCACAGGGTTCGGTCCTTCTCACTTCTCGCTCGCTCTAAGCAATAAGAAAGCAACTAGGCAAACGTTAGCAGCTTCGTTTCAACTATTTGTCAAGGAATCGCATTTCCCCACTTGAGTTTTCATGCAAAACTAGGAAAAGTTAAAATCGCACAGCCAGCAACCTAGTTCAGCAACTGCTGCTTAAACTCGTCTGCTGCTTGCATTTATTACAACTTTGTTGTCATTTGGACCAGTCTGCACAATCCTATTGTTGATGTTTGTTCTCTTGTCTTTTCGCAGTCTAACAGCGGTTAATGATGAGAAATAATTTTTTACTTTGAGTTTTGGATATGGAAGCTGCTCTTAGTTCTCGGTAACTTTGGTCGAAAACCTACTAGATATTCAAATCCTGGATTGGACGAATCCGTGGAACAGTGAATTCTAATATTACCGAACCTGCACCTACGCGAAACGACTCTGTGTTAGTGATGTTTCTGAATCATCCAAAAGCACGTCAGATACGAATCGATTAGTAATTTTCTTTGAACTTTTCCGTCTCTGTGGCAAATGCAGCCATCGCTCATTCTAGCGATTCTGTCATTCTGGAATTTACTTCAGCTACATGTTCCGATCTGCCGCATTCCAGCGGTAACAGCCATCTCATTCTACAGCTGATATTGTGCCGTACGGCACAGTTTCCGTTGGCTACTCTCTGATATCTGATAATACCACGGTTCTTACCACTCTATTAACTGTAAATACTGACAGATCGACGGTATATCCCATCTTAAATGCTAATAGCCAAGATCTTCAGATCATTTGCACCTAACAAAGGAGCCGCTGTTAGCATTACTCCATTACCTAGTCCTTGCACTTCGTCATCAGGCACTAGCACTGCGATTCGTTGCGTTGTTAGCCAGGAGTATTTTCATCCTGAATATAGAGCGTATACGTCATGCAGGCACATTTTCTATCCACTTTGTATTCATGGCTGGACTCAAGGAGTAGTGATTTGTCCACATTGTCGCCGAAAGCTCAGCTTCAATCTGCTGGACTTGACCAGACATGTGCAGGAGGGGAAGTTTGGGGGGGGAGGGTGAAGGGCGGCCGAAGGCCACCGAAAAACCGGATTTTTCCGGTTTTTTACCGGAAAAATCCGGATTCTGGGGGGGGTGAGGGACCCCTCTGGGAGTGGGGGTGAGCTCAGGTCTGGAGGGGGCTGAAACCTCCCCCCAAATCCCCCCAAGCACACGTATGGACTTGACTGGATGTAAGCTAATGCTCCTAATTTTAGTTTGACTTTCGCAGTTGTCAGAGTTTGAATGAATATGATACATTCTTAAGCCCGGTTCATACTTATTTTCCGTTTGTCCGTTTGTACTTTTGTCCGTTTGTCTGGTTGTCTGGTTGTCCGGTTGTCTGTTTTTAAAAAGGACTAAGTGGTTCATACTTATTTTGCTGATTGTCCGTTTGTCCGTTTCCGTTTGTCCGTATTGATGGCGTCTATTTTCTGTTTTAAGACACTATTTAAACTTTTGCTGTATTGCTGGATTGCTGTTTCTGTTTTCGAGTCACCTGACACTTTCTGTTTATACTGATTGGCTACAGCATTATGTTACTTATAAATGTCATTCTCTTCAAAAACTTTCAAAACTTTGAAATCAAGTTACCTTTGAAAGTAATTTCATAATGTTGTCAATATTTCACCTAATTAATGTCAAAACCATTCAAAAATCAAGTACAGACGTTTAAGCCCGGTTCATACTTAGTTTCCGTTTGTCCGTTTGTACTTTTGTCCGTTTCTCTGTTTGTCTGGTTGTCCGGTTGTCCGTTTTTAAAAAGGACAAAGCGGTTCATTTCGCTGATTGTCCGTTTGTCCGTTTCCGTTTGTCCGTAATGATAGTGTCTATTTTCTTATTTAAACATTTGCTGTATTGCTGGATTGCTGTTTCTGTTTTCGAGTCACCTGACAGTTGACACTTTCTGTTTATACTGATTGGCTACAGCATTATGTTACTTATACATGTCATTCTCTTCAAAGACCTTCAAAACTTTGAAATCAAGTTACCTTTGAAAGTAATTTCATAATGTTGTCAATATTTCACCTAATTAATGTCAAAACCATTCAAAAATCAAATACAGACGCTTACTTAACAAGCACGTGATAGTTCTGGTCGTTTCCCATTGGTTGTTGCATACGGACAAACGGAAAAAGTTAAACATTGCTCAAGTTCAAACGGACAACCCTTACGGACAAACGGGCAACAGCAAAACAGCAAAACAGCAAAGGTATGAATCAATCCTGGAAACGGACAAAAGGACAAACGGACAACCAGCAAAACAGCAAAACAGCAAAGCAGCAAAACAGCAGAAGTATGAATCAACTTTTAAAACGGACAAACAGACAAACGGACAAACGGACAACAGAAACGGACAAACGGGCAGAAGTATGAACCGGGCTTTACTTAGCAAGCACGTGATAGTTCTGGTCGTTTCCCATTGGTTGTTGCATACGGACAAACGGAAAAAGTTAAACATTGCTCAAGTTCAAACGGACAACTCTTACGGACAAACGGACAACAGCAAAACAGCAAAACAGCAAAGGTATGAATCAACCCTGGAAACGGACAAAAGGACAAACGGACAACCAGCAAAACAGCAAAACAGCAAAGCAGCAAAACAGCAGAAGTATGAATCAACTTTTAAAACGGACAAACAGACAAACGGACAAACGGACAACAGAAACGTACAAACGGACAGAAGTATGAACCGGGCTTTAGCTGCAAGGCAGGCAATCAAATAAACCTTATTTCTGCTAACCAACAGTTATGCATTTGAACTCTCTTTGAAAGCAGAAAAGGTACTAACCCTCTCCTTTATTACTGCTGTTATTTTTGTATTGAAGACTTGTGTTCTTCGGGATAGTCGCCAGATTACGGCAACGTTGAGGCCGACGGAGCAGGTGTCTTAAAAAGGAAAGGACATCATCCGTCGTGACGTCGACGAGGATCTAGAGACTCCTTATGGCAACTTGGTTGAGTTCTTTTTGGCCAAGCTTTAAGGAGCAAGTTTCATGGCTAAACATTTTGCATCTTCGGATGATGATCATCACATTGTGATGTCTAATGCAGCAAAAAACAACAAAAACAACAACAACAACAACAAAAAGTCGCAACAGCTGACTTATTCAGTTCATTTTTGCAGTTTAAGGGGGGGTCCATTTTTTGATCACTTTTTCGACTTTCTCCGATCTCGCTGATATTCACATATTCTATTGTCCAAATGGTATATTTTAATGAGTTTTTAAAATTAAAGTCGTAACTCTTACGGTAGTCGAGTAATTTCACCTCAAAGTTGAGATTTCGTGTGTTAAACATAGGAAATTTAAAAAGTTGCCACTTTTTCGCGTGCGCCAAAAAACTCTCCCGACAAACGTTGATGAATCTGGACAAATTATACATTAAAATAACGCTCAAATGTTAATCGGCGGTACGCTGGAATTAGAATTTTAGTTTGAAATTTTTTAATTAATTTTTGAAGGTTGGTTTGAACGTTGGTCTGTATTAAAGAGAAGTGGAAAGGTCAGACGTAAAGGTCAATACTTTGGGGGTCCCATATGAATTTAGTTTTAAATTTATAGAAATAAGTTTTTGAACACTTTTAATTGGTCCCATTACAGTCGAATTCTGCTGTATATAATCCAGGCAACCTAACACCAGATCTCTTAAATTAACTAATGTATTTAGTATATTTCCGTTTTCAGTTCATTTCATAACTTGTCAAGTATTTGAACACTGCTCGAATTCCAAAACTGCAGTTTCAATATTTCTTACTTTTGTACTAACTTTGTAGTTAGAGAATCTGATGGGCACCCAAAGTACTGACCTTTACCTCTGACGTTTCCATTTCTCTTTAATACAGACCAACGTCTCAGCAGCAGAGAAATCAAGGTGGTAGTACCACTAGCGGAATTTTCGACCTAATCATGGCATAAATGAAGCAAACATGGCGAAACTAGTGGTGAAACACGTTTAGTTGGCAGGCTATCTTTGCATAAAATTTTGGTGTCTGAGAGTTCATAATGTGCTATCTACCATCATGGCTTAGCGCATGCGCAAATAATCAAAATTTTATTTAAGCCTTGTATCCTAAATTTGAATCTGCCGTGTGAAAGAGCATAAAAAGAGCTTTAAAATGAAATGCATATCACTTCTGTACGTGGTATCTATCAAACGTTACAAGCGGTTGAAGCTGAATAGCTGATATATAGCTGATATAGCTCAATTACGTTGACCGTTTGCACACATAATGTAAAGTAAAAACAGTATATCCGAAAATTAAATCTACTGGGTTTTAACGGTTCCTTTTACGTTATTTATGTGCATTATTTAATAGAAAGCACTTTGCAGCTGCTTGAAAGCATTGGAAATTTCGAAAACCAAAGCAAACAATGAAAAATTACAGAATTTTTGTTTTTGATTTTCTCGTCACTCCTTCAGTTAAAATGGACCAAATTTTCCAAATATGTTTTGCATCAGCATACGCTCAGGCCGTTTTCTTGGTTTTTGGAAAAACGCGATATTAAGCAAGATATAAATTTTACAAATTTTCAAAACACGCTAAAAAACGGAAAACTCACTTTTACGAAAAACTAAAAAAACGGCCTGAGCGTATATGTAAACTAACCATATACTGAAAATCTCAAATGATTTCATAAAGGATTGAAGGAGATATTTATGTTTAAAGCTTTTAATACATTTCCTATTGTGTAGACAGCAAGCCAGTCCCCGCAGCGTCGTAGCTCAGCTCATCTGATGCAAGACATAATAAAGAACAATTATGCCAAATTTCAAAGCGATTGATTAAGTTTTTAGTTCACAGTATCTGTTCAAAATCCACCCCGGTAGTGGTACTACCACCTTAAGGGATTAATTTTCTCTTCTAATTTTGGAGGCCCACCATATTCCTACATGCCAAAGCTCTTTCCAACGCCACAAATTGCGAAAGTTACAGCGTTTCAAAGAAATCATCACAAAATCACTGCACAAAAGGATACCACCACCTTATGGTGGTAGTACTACTACCGGGGTGGACTTATTGCACTGATACTGTGCGGTAACTTCCAATCTTTCAGAAATATTATGGAACTTCTAGTATTGCATCAAACGCTTATGTGCCACGCTGTGAGGAGAAGCTTGCTTGTCATAGATAAGCATGTATTTAGCAGATTACATGAAGTTATACAGTTTTCTGAATTCAACGTCTGCATCTATTTGAAAATTCGCTTATACCTACACTGTATACGCTCAGCCGTTTTTTACTATTCGTAAAAGTGCATTTTCGATTTTTTAGCTTATTTTGAAATATTGTAAATTCTATATGTTGCACACTACTGCCTTTTTCAAAAACAAAGAAAACGGCCTGAGCATAAGGAGATATAAAAATATCTGGAAAAATTTGGTCAAGTTTGGTTGAAGCAGTGACGAAAAATCAAAAACAAAGGATTCGCAACTTTTCATTGTTTGCTTTGGTTTTAGGAATTCGCTCTCCTTTCAATCTGCTGCATAGTCTTCATTGTTAAATAATACACATAAGTAACACACTAACAACCTTTAAGGTGGTGATTCCCTTTGGTCACATAAAGTTTGCACCACTATTACTGATTCATTACTTGGAGTTAAGAAGCCATTTTTATATCAAAATGTAGCTTGACATTTTCTCTTTTTAATGCATGCCACGAAACTAATGTTGCTTTTCTAAAATATTTTTAACACATTTTAGAAGAAGTATAATTTTCCAGAATTTTTGCAGACTCAAGTGAATTTTTTCGCGAGACATCGGTTATATCATTCGATACCTTCATCAAATAGCTGGGGACGATTTTATATTTATTGTGAAATCGCTCTTCGTTATAGAGAAATAAGCTGAAATGTATGCGTAACCTGTATTTTGCCTACTTTTTCCAAATTTGTCAAGCGATTACTTTAGCTAGAAAGCAGCAATCGGGGCAACTGAAAAATCGTCCCTGGGTATATTTGTGCAGAACACATTTGTTCAGTAGCAGCCCTCCAGCTTGCATGGTGAATGCTCCACAATCTTTGGAAAAAAAATTGGTCGTGTTTTTGCAAAAACTACATTTTTTATGATAGCAGCCTACAGGATAGCAGTTGGAAGACGATCATACGTCGGATAATTTGTCCCTGTGACACCATCAGATCGACGCCCTTTAGTTTGATTTTACGGCTTGCGTAGTTCAAGAAATGTTGGATTATTTGATTTCTGCAAAAGTGGATTTCTGCAAAAGTGACAAGTTTTCGACGCCAAAACAAGAAAATCGGCTATATCTCACGGTAGAGAAAAGCTAGAAACTTGCTTTAAAAAGCAAAAATGTGAAGCTCAATGAGATCTTTCGAATGAATATAGTCATAACTGTATAGCAGCTGCCAAACGTTCAAAAATTGGGAAAAACCACTCTGACTGGAAATCTCGAATTTTTAAATCGGGATTGCGCGGGGGGTGTTAGAACGCTAAAAGAACTTATTTCGGAAAGTTTAATCAAATTTCATCTTGATTTACGCAGCCAAGTAACAATATGTGCCCAAAAGGAATCACCACCTTAAGAGGGCTTCGTCCAAAACACAACTATAGTAGTTGAACAATCATTGACGTAGCAATAACCTAAACAAATTTTAAAGGCAAATGGAACTTTCAAATAAAAAATTGAAGAACAAAAACGGCACAAATCGCTTACAAAAGTACTCTTAAAGAAAATTACTTCCACAAGGGTCAGTGAGGTTTGACCTTCAGTTCAGGTATGATGACAAGATGCCACCAGCATAAAGTTTATATTAATTTTGAATTCCTTTTAGCGACCGTGGCCTAACCAGGAGTACGATACACGTTTCGAGAGCAGCTGTGCTGTGCAGGTCGCTGCGGAATCACGTAGTCCCTGCTGTGGAAACTTTTGTCGACGCATAGGTGTGTTATAAGCCTAAATAAAAATTAAGCTATCATTTTGCAAACTTTGCATTAAAACACAGGAGGTGGTAGAGGAAACTATAAAAGTGAAATATGCCAGACTGAAGTCAATGGTGGAGGTTATTTGAGTGCTAACTTCATAGAATTTCAATTTGAAAATTTCAGTTGGTCCGCTCATCTAGACTAGCATGCTTGAGGGTAAAATCCATACTTTAAGCGAGGTGATGGATGAGATCCTAGGCACTTCCTAAAACTGAATATCTGCAAATTTTTCTGCAACAATGCAGACAACAAACTAGATTAACTAACTAAGACCAAGCACTAAAATTTACGATAGGGCTGCTTTAAAATGAGATATGCAAGCTTTCTTCAGAAATTAATGTTTGGGCTGGCGTATTGCAATTTTACGGCATAGGCGTAACGAAGATTTGGCGTGGGGGCTGGACGCTGGTTCCAGTGGCAGTGCCAGGGAGGGCGCATAGTTTCCTTAGGGGGGGGGGTTGGGGGGGGGGGTATGCCCCCCAAAATTTTTCGACCAAATTTACCCCTCCCAGCTTTTTGGACTATCCCTCCCCCCACTTTTGGCTACCCCCACCCCCGAACCCCCCAACGATTTTTACCCAAAAGTTAGCTAAATTTGGTCGAAAAATGGTAATTTTTGAAAAATGTTTCTAAAATTTTGGGCTAAAAACGCCTTAAAATGGTGCAAAAACGCCTAAAACGTTAAGAACAAGCCTTATTTTGATGAAAAAAAGCTAAATTACAGAAAATTTTGCATTTCTGGCCATTTTTCGAATTTTGTGTGGTCTGATTTTTGGGGGGGGGGTTGGGGTCGGGGGGTTCTCCCCATCACATTTCGGGGTGGACCACCAAATTTCTGAAGTTTACCCCCCCCCCACCCCAACCAAAATTTCCAGGGAAACTATGGGAGGGCGCCCCGGCCCCCCCCCCTTTGCGATTTGGGCCCCTCTTTTTGGGGTGTCCGGGCACCTCTCCCCTTGAAAAATTTTTCAGCTGTTACATGCATAATTTGAGTGTTTTTAAGAAATTTTTTTAAAAAATCGGCAAATTTTTGCTAAAAATTGAAAAATTTTTGCAAAAAATTGAAAAATTTTTGCTAAGAATTGAAAATTTTTTGCTAAAAATCGAAAAATTTTTGCTGAAATTTGAGAATTTTTTGGGAAATGAAGGTAAAATTTGCCAAAATTCGGCAAAAATTTTTGGACTTCCCAAAATAAGGTCGCCGGATTTTTGGGTCGGGCCCCCCCTTCAAAAAATCCTGGCGCCGCTACTGGCTGGTTTTTCTCTAGGTGAACCAGGCTACAGTTTGCCCCGTAGGAGTTTGAGGGGGCGGGCTGGAAATGTGCGAAAAATTGCTAAAATTCGCTTAATTGTACTTACTTTTGTACTTACTTGTACTTAATCCGTGAGACTAGTCGTCGCCGGCAGCCTTAGGATGCCCCCGTCTGATAAGACTTTCTATCATGACGGGTTTGAATGGCTGGGCTTTACAGGGTGCGCCAGACCCCAACCCTCCTCCTTTATCCGGGCTTGGGACCGGCATAGGAGGAGCCGGTAAGAAAAATTCGCTTAATTACCTTAAAAATCGCTAAAACAGCTTAAAATTGATAAAATTTTTCCGGTTTTTAACGAAAAACCAAATTGTCGCCGACCCCCCCCCCCCCGAGAATTTTTCTTACCCCTCCCCCAAACCCAAATCTACTTTTTTCAACCCCCCCCCACTCTCTCCCCTTTTTTGCCAGACCCCCCCCCCTACTTTTTCCAAACCCCACTTTCCAAGAGGGGGGGGGGGGTGGGGGGGGGGGACAGTGGCGGATCAGGAGTTTTGAAAAGGCCCGCTGAAAAATTTTTCCGGGGGGGTAACCAAATTTTCCGGGAGGGGGGGGGTAAAAATTTCTTTTTCAAGGAACAAAATATATTATTACAAGAAAATTAAAATTGTGTATGGAAAGGGTAGTTCACTTTGAATTTTGCCAATTTGAAAACAACTATATCCCGTGAGTGAAGCAAAGCATGGAGAATTTACACAAGTACACGGGGGTCTGGGGGGCAGAGCCCCCCAGAATTTGAAGAATTTTTTGAAATTGGAAAAAAATCCGTCATGCAAACTTTTGAAAAGATTAAATAAATAAAATTGAGATATATATAGGTACATATAGTAACTTACGCAATGAAAACCTTGCAGTAAAATATATAGTATATATACGAGGAACGGTGACAATAGAGAGGACAAGTTACAAGGGCAAGAAAGGTAATGTGCAAAACGGTCTGGGGGGCGGAGCCCCCCAGAAGTTGAAGAATTTTTTGAAATCGTGGAAAATTCTGCAATTCAAATGTTTAAAAAGAATAAAAGATTAGCTAAGACCATAGGTGTGGCTGGGCAAAAAATCTGGGGGGGGGGGGGTGCCGACGGAGGGTGGGGGACCCCCCCTAATTTTTCGATTTCATGCCATTTTTGACCACTTTTTGGCCAAAAATCAGGGGCGGGGGGGGTCGCACAAATCCGAAAAACTGGGGGGGGGTCGCCAAAATTTGTCATTTTGGTGGGGGGGGGTCCCCCCACCCCCCCCCCTAACACATCTATGGCTAAGACTTAAGATGAGATGAGTTATTGAGTTGTATAATCGATCAGTGGAAAACCAAAACGGGAATTGGATGCTTTTCATAATTTTTCATTTCAATTTATTCTAGAGCACTTTCAGAAGCTGCCAATTATCAATCCTGCATTTCCCATTTATATACTTACAAAACAGGAAAGGAAACAAAATAGAAGACACTTTAAGAGACAGAAGTTCTGACACAGAACTACGTTATATATATACGTAACAAAGCAGCACAGAAGTATATATAAGTGCGCCGCAGGCGAAATTTTTTAAAAAATTTGTGAAATTTATTAAAATTATGCGTATTTTTACTCAAAATGTGCATATATAAACAGCTGAAAAATTTTTCTAGGGGGGGGGCCCGGAATGTCAAAGGAGGGGGCCCAAATCGCAAAGGGGGGGCCCCGGGCCCCCGGGCCCCCCCCTGGATCCGCCACTGGGGGGGAACCCCTCCCCCCAAATGGAAAAGTGCCGACCCCACCCTCGAAATTGTGGAGGCAGACCCCACCCCCAAATGGCCAAATCCCAGACCCCACCCACCCAAATTTACCAGACCCCACCCTCAAAATTTTGAAAATTTAACCTCAAAATTAGTAGAAATTCGAAATTTTTGCAAAAAATCCAAGTTTTTTCGATTAAATGAGCAAAAATGAAGATTTTTTGGTGATTTTTAGTTGGAAATAACGCTTTTTTAGCAAATTTGCGAATTTTTTCTAAATTTTTGACCAAAAAATGTTTAACCCCCCCCCCCCCCAAATTCGATTTTTCCGAACCCCGCCCCACCACAAAACGGCTGACCCCACCCACCCTAATTTCGGCTACCCCCTCCCCCACCTTTTTCTCAAGGTACACCTATTCCCCTAACCCCCCAACGATTTTTGGACCCAAATAGTTAGCTGAATTTGGTCGAAAAATGGTCATGTTTTGAACAATGTTTCTAAGATTTTGACCTAAAATCGCTTTAAAACGGTGCAAAAACGCCTAAAACGTTAAGAACAAACCTTATTTTGATGAAAAAGGGGCTAAATTACAGAAAAGTTTGCATTTTTTGGACCATTTTTCGAAATTTCTGAGGTCCGATTTCTGGGGGTGGTATATATATACCCCCCCATCACATTTCGGAGGTCGGCCAAGATTTACCCCCCCCCCCCCAGACCCAAAGTTCCAGGGAAACTATGCCCCCAAAGAGCCCCCAACCAAGAAAAATTCCCTAGAATCGGGCACCGTGCCTGCTAAATACTCAACGAAAATAGACAATTTTGGTATCGTTGGAATCTACACGACGAGTATATATTACAAGCATAGGTGTGGCTGGGCAAAAAATCTGGAGACGGGGTTCCCCCCCCTAAATTTTCGATTTTATGCCATTTTTGGCCACTTTTTGGCCAAAAATCGGGGGGGGGGGTAGCAAAAATCAAGGGGGGGGGTCGCCAAAATTTGTCATTTTGGTGGGGGTGTCCCTCCCCCCACCCCTCCCCCTAACACACCTATGACTACAAGTCGCAAAAAAGTTTTGGTCAAAATTTTCAACTTTGAAAATTTTCGCTTCCGGACAAGTTAGGTCCGTTTGTTTTTTCTGTGTAAGTCACGCTTGGAAAAATGCATTTTGTGCAGAGGTGTTTGAAAGATATGGACATAGGTGTAATTGGGGGGGGGGGTAACCCCCCCCGGCCATTTTTTCAACCCCCCCAGAAATTTTTGGGGGCCCCCGGCCCCCCCCCCCCCAACTGGGGGGGGGGGGGAAAATTGGGCCGAAAATGGGGCATTTTTAGGGTAAATTTGGCAAAATTTTTTAAAAAAAGTCCAAATTTTTGGCTTAACGTGTTTATTATCGCGAGAAATACACGTTTATAGCGGTTTTATGGACTTCTAGACTCAATATTGACCTTATTGTGGACTCAGAAACATGTTGGCTATCAAGTTTTCGAGTTTAAAACACTGTCTAATGTTAAAATTACTTAATGATTTCATGTTTTTCGGTATTAGCAATTGCTGAAAATGCGATTTTTGGCATAAAAAATAAAAATTTTTTTTTGGGGGTGGTTGGGGGGGGTGGGGGGGGGGGGTTTGGTGGGGGGTTCAAAAGGGGGCCCCCCAAAATTCCGGGGGAGGGGGCCCCCCCAACCCAAATCCCCGTTACACCTATGGATCTGGACGTTTTCAGCCGGAGACGTTTATATTTTCTGAATGCCGATATGGTCCCATGCGCCCCGCACTATATTTTTTGCTGCCCGGCCCGGCATGCCACCTTTGTGGCCGACCCAAAAGAGGCCTGACGGCGTTTTTGGCCAAAAAATGGCCATTTTGTGTCACGGCTACAGGACTCAGAGAACAAGCTAGAGAGACTCGGCTTGTTGCATAAGAAACTTTGGGATGGGTAGCGTGTCATAAACGTTGGCCGATGTTTGATTTATGTCCTGGACCGTTCAGCGGCCGGCCCAAAGGAAGTCGGTCCAAATGGCCATTTTCGGAAAAATTTCAGAACTCCACAGAAAACAGTCAAAAAGGCCTAAATACGCTGTTTTGGGCCATTTAGTGAGACGCATATATATAAGGGTTATCGGAGTCTCTGAACACGGTGAGCATAGTCGCAGCGCTGTGCGGTGCTGCAATCGTGCTGTATATACTGTTATGCACTGTCATAGTAGTTACTAGTTAGATAATAACTTTCGATAGTTTCTATGAGAACAACATGTGCTCTTTCCAAAAACGTCGGTCTCGTCTTCCTGCGACGCTTGGCAAGCTGCCAGCAGAATTTTTACAAAATGGGAAAAAACCAAGGGGTGGAAAAATAACCAACTTTTGTTTTTGCTGCCAATCTCCCAAAAATGGTTCTTTAATGCTCAAAAGTCGTCCACATAGCAACTTTAATGCGCTCTTTCACCTAAACAGCTAAAATTGCATTTGGACTTGGCAATTTTGTGCTAGCCGGTAAAGCTGGTTTTAACCCATTTGATTCAGTTCTAGGCAAGCCGTCTGGAACTGATACAGAACGGAAGCGAACGATATATATATAATTTCTTGGATCATTCTATTTGCTGGATTAATTTCTGGACCATGGTCAATCATCCTGATAATCGCCCTCTTCGGGGCTCGACCTCATCTGAGGTTGCTGATTCCTGCTCAATGTGCACTTATCAGATTGGATCCAGAGACTATACAGTTTCTTGTCCGCTTTGTCCGGTTAAATTCCACGCAGCCTGTGTTGGAATTGACAATACTTTGTATCAGAAATTGGACAAGTTGGGTGCCTTACGCTATGTCGCCGCAGTTTGTGAAAAGTGTCGTGAACTTCCAAATCGCTTGAATCTGGTGGAACAGAGACTGTCAGCTCTAGAAAGTGCTAATTCGGTTGGTACTGACGTTCCGAACAACGGTATTTGTGGTGCTGGCGGTGGTTTGTCCACTGCAACTGATTCTCGGATTTCAGCACTGGAAAGTGCATTGGAGACAGTCATCAAACGGGTCGAACGTCTGGAGACCCAGACCACGGCAATTGTTCCGAACTTGAGGAAGGAGATTGAAGAAGTTGTGACAAAGGATGAGAAGAAAAATAGGCTTGTTCTGTTCAGCTTACCTGAACCTACTGGTGACAAAGGAATCGAGCTTGGAATTGAGGATACCAGAGCCGCTGATCGGGCGGACATCTTGGAAATGGCTGCTGATTTGGGTATACCCGGAGATGAAATAATTGATGTGTTTCGTGACGGGGTCAGGAAGAAAGCTGCCAAAAAGCCTCGGATAATCAAAATCGCCTTCCGGCACCAGGAAGCCCGGATGACCTTCTTGTATGGTTGCTCCAGTCTATAAGGAAAAAGCCTGGATGGAAGTCCATTTGGACCCGTCCCGACTTGACTGAGCGGGAACGGGACGCTGATCTTCACTTGCGGAAACAGCTTGAAGAATACCGAAGTAAGGAGGATCACAATCCAAATGTTGTGATAAGGAATGGTAAATTTTTTGATAAGGTTAAGAAACTTGTTGTGAATCTTTCTGCCTAGGATCGGTCACCTTCGGAGAAAACCCATTCTCGGTTGCCAACTTGTTGGCTTGCAAACGCTACTTCTTTACGTAACAAAATTGCAGAATTGAGACTACGTGTATTTGAAGCGAAGTTAAAACCTATTTGTATTTTTGTTACCGAAACGTGGTTTTCTGCTGGCGAAGATGACGGGTCGTGGGCAATTCAAGGATATTCTTTATATAGAAGTGATCGTACTGGTCATGGAGGCGGGGTTGCCATATACGTTGAATCAAACATTAAACACTGTGTTTTACAGGATATTTCGAGTATAAATTGTGAAAGCCTATGGATTGAAGTATCTTTAACAAGAGAAACTTATCGGTTTGGACTTTTTTATCATTCTCCTACTCCTGGTATGTCTAATATCGAAAACGTTTTGCGAAATATAAGTACAGGTATTGTTGGTAGTAGGAATGTAATTGTTCTTGGTGATTTTAATGTGCCGAATATTAATTGGACGGTTCCAATTGCTCACGGGGGGGAAGGACAAACTTTTTTGAACTTTTGTTTGGATAACAGTCTGAAACAGTTTGTTAATGAGCCAACTTCAGTTATTGCACCATTTAATATCCTAGACTTGATTTTAGGAAATTCACCTTATTGTGTAAGGGATATTACCGTAAACCCACCCTTGGGTTGTAGTACCCACAACGTTTTGAATTTCATGTTAAATCAAGTAGATGATACTGAACGTGAAAGTAGGTACGGTTATGATTTTACTAGGGCACGATATACAGATATTGCTGTTTTTCTGCAGTCAATAGACTGGCATTTTTTGTTTGGGTTATGTAACACTAACAGTAGTGTGCTGCAGAATAATGGAGGGTATATTAAAAAGACAGATGATGAATCACTTAGAAACACAAAATCTCATATGTGCTGTACAACACGGATTTCGAGCTAAAAAATCTACAGTTTCTCAGATGTTATTAGCGTTGACTGAAATAGCACAGATATTGGATAAAGGCAACTGCGTTGATATAGTTTACTTAGATTTGGCTCGTGCTTTTGATACTGTATGTCATTCGAAATTAATTAACAAATTGAAATCTTATGGGTTCCCAACCAAAGTTGTGAATTGGATCAGTCAACTTTTGTCTAATAGAAAACAACGTGTGAAATTAGCTTCGTCGTACTCAAATTGGGAAGACGTTAAAAGTGGGGTTCCGCAAGGTTCTGTTTTAGGCCCGTTGCTGTTTCTAATATTCATTAACGATTTGCCTGACTGCGTTATTAACTCTAGTATAAAATTATTTGCTGACGACGCTAAACTTTATAGGGAAATCTGCAACATACATGATCAGATGCAGATGCAAACTGATATAGATAGTGTGGCGAGATGGTGTTTGCAATGGCAGTTATCGATATCTGTGAATAAGTGCTCTGTACTTCGTGTTTTTCCTCATGGTGTTCGCAAGGAAAGCTTTTATTTACCTCATGACTATGTATTGAATGGAGCTGAGCTCCCCGTTGTGAATAATGTTACTGATTTAGGTGTTGTGATGGATGAGCGTTTAGATTTCTCAAATCATGTTGCAAAGACAAGATCTAAAGCTGCCAAAAGAGCGGGTTTAATTTTTCGTGTGTTTCGAAGTAGAAATAGAGAATTTCTGAAGAAAATGTATATTGTGTATGTAAGACCTATCGTGGAATATGCAACTGAAGTTTGGAATCCGCGTTTCATACGTGAAATTAGAGCCATTGAAAGTGTTCAGCGGTCATTTACTAAACGAATTAGAGGATTGTCCGGCTTACCCTATAATGATCGTTTGAATATACTAGGTTTAGAAAGTTTAGAACTAAGACGAATTGTTTCTGATATGTGTAGCCTATACAAGATTGTTCACAGCTTGATTGATGTACCTTTCCATTTCATGTTTAAGTATGCTAACGATTTTGGTGCTCGGAGGCACTTTTTGACGTTGCAGTCATCCGGATTTAGCAGATTACATACTAAGTACTTTTTTCATCATAGGGTGTGTGAAATATGGAATGCATTGCCTGTCGATGTAGTAAGTGCTAGTTCTGTTTATATTTTTAAGCGGAAACTCGATGCAAACAAAAACTTGCTTATGAGGTTTCTTCGAGGGTGATTTGTATTTTATTTCCAGCAAAAATACTTAAATTTTTAATATTAATTACTAATATATATATACGTATATATGTCGTTCTAACAGGGTTAAAATTTTAGTTTTTATTAAGTCTAAATTTGAGCAGGGTGTAAGTCAGGGGTGCATTAGGCACCCATATACACCCTAAACCGCCTTACCACAGTTTCTTACGAATCTCTTGTGCATAGGTAGCTGGTACTTGTACAAGTAATAAATATGTTATGTTGTGTTATGTCGTGTCTTGCTGAAGGGACCCACCAGTGAAATTGTATCCTGTGCCCCATTTAGAAGTATAATGTATGTTTTTTGGTTAATATAACCCCCAGGGAGAGGAATGAAATGAGCTGGTATGCTGCAGACTCCCCGCACAAGTTGGGTCCCACGAATACCTGATTAGTCGTCTTGCCTGTAATAGGAATCGTGTACGTATTCGTTTGGTTTCATGCAGGTTTTCATGTTCTGGTTCAGGTATTCGTAGCTTGTGCGGTTTAGATCCCACCAAGGTAGTTATGGGTAGGTAGGCGAGATGCAGCATACCGACGCAAGGGGAAAACTTTTGCTCCAGAAAATCTGTTTTACAGATTTTCTGACATTTCGTTCTTTTAGTGAGCTTCGGACTAACTTTAAGTTGGTAAATTTAATTATATAGTATATATATATACTCAGTATATATATAAGAATTTTTTTATTATAAACTGAAATTTTGCTATGTGCATAGACCATTCATTGGGAAATTGGAAGTCACAATTAATGACGTATATAAAAAAATTTTTTTTTCTTCTTAGTGCAGTTTTTTAAAGATTTCTACAGATAAATTTTATCACTAACTTAAAAGTCTATACTATATGAGGAAATGATCTTGCTGAATAAATTATGAAATTAATCAAAAGTTGTAGACTGCACTTGTCCGAGGGGCATTGAGTAGCTGTGTGTCTTACGAAAGAGTGAACGGTATTTACGTATGCATTATATAGTAATGACTTTTGATAATGATTTCGATATATCTTGTTGTTGTGAATAGTAGGGACTAGGGGCGGACAGGTGCAGTCTACGTGGTGGGTCCACAGTGCAGATTGCAAACATAATATACGTGTACCAACCTACGTATATATGTGTAGAAATGTTTGCGTACTGTGGGGCGGTTGTTCATTTCATTCCATCAAACCTCATTTCGGCGGATCAGCTGTTTGGCTCAGCTAAAGCGGCCAAAAAGCACTCTGGGACAAAGAAATACGCGAAAAAACACTTAAACAACATTTATTTCAATTTCATACATGGGTAAGGTCCCTCTCCACAAGGTGTACCAGAAATTATTTTGCGCGGTCATCTTGGCACAGTTGGGGGGGGGCGGAGGCAAGGAAAGCCATGGGTGGCAACGTAATATTTTGTTGTTGTTGTTGTTGTTATTGCCGGGCTACTCAGCCAAGAGGCTATATGAGGGCGCTAACCTTTGTCTCTCCCCATCAGTCATAGCTAGTATGACTCTCGCTTCGTCGCCTGAATGCAGTCCCACAATGGGAAGCTGGAGCAGACACCTTCTTGGCCTTTCGGCTCCGGTAGTAAGACATCCATTAACTGCTCATACGCAAGGTAGAGGAGCACAGCATCTTTCGACACTCCAAGCCCCAAGCGCAGATGGGGTGGGATCAGAGACAAACCCGGAAAGTTGTGTGATCCATTTTGAGTACATGACTCGTTTGCACCCAACACTCCCTCGCAGGAGGTAGGCGGACCACATTGCAGAAGTGCTGGTATATCCCAAGGGGGGTACCTTCCACCGGGAACTCCGCGCCCTACTCTTGACGATAAGTGGATTAAGGGTTCTTTAGCGTGCACTACCCCCAGCAAGGCAGCACACGGGCCCACCAATTTAACGCCTCATCCGACCGGCGGAGCAGTGACCCTAAGTTTCTTGCTCAAGGAAGCAATGTAACGTCATTATGGCTAAGGCGGGAATCGAACCTCGGACCTTTGGATCCGAAGTCCGGCGCCTTAACCATTCGGCTACACGGTCAACGTAATATTTTCAAAGTAATGGTAGGTATGCAGACCCGCCTTGAATTTGAGACTTCTCTTTTGCACATGCCGCATCCTATAATGTGCTTTCGAAGGTCTTTGAAGCTTCCGCGCTATTGTTGGGCAATAAATAGGAAAGCAAATTCTTTAATTTAAACTAGTTTCTCGGAACTATTTCAGCATTATGAGAAGCGCTCGCTTCGCTCGTGCTGTGCGGTCCCCCTGATTTTGGTTGCGCACTGCGCGGTCCCCCCAGGAATTAGGGTGTACCTGGTACACCCTCAGTACACCCCTTGCGCATGTATGTTCAATTTATTTCATCGAATTTCGAAAGATTTACAAATGTTTGTATTTTAACATAGGAACTGGCAAATTTGATGAAACCTAGCCAGTTCATGCTGCCAATTGATGTTCGATTTTCTCACTTATTATAAGGAATATCGCAAAAATAACTGCAGATATGAAGTCAGCGACGCCGATTTTACCTGCTGCATGCATAAAATCGCTACTATGAGTTACCCTGGTCGAATATTGGGATTGGTTTTTCCCATCGGTTGGTTTTTTCCCCGCCATTGGTTTTTTTACCCCGGCTAATTAACGTTAATTACTTATTAACGACAAGACTTAGAGAGGCGATTTATATACCAAAATGACAGTCTAGACAGGGCTTGATAAGAAAATAATTTATAGCCGGATTGCTCCACTGGGTAGTTCTGCAGAGTCCAAAAAGTGACTACCTTGGTTTTTTCCCCGACCTCTATATATATACGTTGAATGCTCATTGAATGATAGTGTAAAAGCATGAATAGCGAACGAAAAACAGATACACAGGGGTCTCAGCCTCCCAGAAGTTGAATAAAATTTTATGTTTCGGAGTAAATTTGCTCTGCACAGTTAAGAAACTTTTATATTTAAGTGAGTATATTATATATAGTTGATTAGAGAAATAGAGTTAATATATCCTTGAACATTTAAGTACGCATTTTAGTTAACATTACGCTAACATTAACATGTAAAACATTACGCAAAACAAACTAAAACAGCATATATACATAGTACGATTTCTTAGCCAGAAAGTATATACGTATATATATAAGCAACTGGCAAACGGAAGGATCAGTGTAGAATTGAAGAGGTAAGCGGGGGCGTCTGGAGGGCGGGAGCCCCCAGAAGAAACCTGTGCCCAACCTACGGTAAACTGAACTGTCTCAAGAAATTAATTTAGAACTCTTGAAATTCTTCGGCTGGGTATTTTGGTGCGCATTTTTAAGTGCGGTTATTTTAACAGTGAGCGTCCTGCGTCTGCGTGGATATTTTGACAGCGCGCGTTTTGCGTCTGCGTGGGTATTTCGAGGGCGCGCTTCGCGCGCCTTGCCTCTGCGTGGGTCCTTCATTTTGCCTTGCGTGGGTGCGTGGGTCCAGCCTACACCGGTGTAGGCGTGGTGTAGGCGTTGCCCATGCGTGTGGGGGGTACTCCCCAAAATTTTCGACCAACTTTACCCCCCCCCCCAGATTTTTTGACTTACCCTCCCCCAACTTTCGGCTATCCCCCCCCAACGATTTTTGGACCTAAAAAGTTAGCTAATTTTAGCTAAAAAATGGTCCTTTTTGAAAAATTTTGGGTGTGTATAAAACCCTGCGCGGCCCGGCCAACTTGCCTCACAGAGCTGAGAGTGCCCTAAAAAGATAGTGCCCATAAAACCCTGCCTGGCCCACTGTGATAGTTTAAAGTGAAAATGTCCACTAAAGAGGTCACGCGTGTAAATTATGCATATGTGTACATGTACATATGTTTATGTGTATGCGTATATATGTTGTGTACATATTATATTGTTTGACCTTTAGAATTGAATGATAATTACTTAAACTCCACACCACAGCACTTATATACGTATATATATACTGTATATATTTAGATTACAGTTCACATTATGTAAGACCTTTAATTGTTTGTGATACACGTTACGCTTTTAAATGACTGTTTATTATTAAAGAATGTACAGTTGACGAAAACTAAAGGTATTTTGAGCAAAATACTGTGTATATATATTTACGCAAAAAATTAATTTTAAAATTTTTAAAAATTTTTAAAATTTTAAAATTTTTGAATTCATCAGCCTCCGGTATGCACCCATATATACAAAAGTTCCCCCCTCAAAAGTCCTCGGTCAAAGCCGCCCCCCCTGAAAATTTTTTGTACCTACGCTACTGATAAGACGTATATATATATATATATAATGAAAAGAAAATTAGTTTCCTTTTTCAATTCAATGTCCTCTTCTTAACCTCAATCTGATCCTCTTATCAATTGAATAGCAAAACATATATACGTATTGTACGTCACTACATATATATATATATATCCATGTTTGCACATGACCCTGTGTAAACACAAAAGGAGTTGTAATTACCCTGCATAAGTCATTAACAATAAGAGTGCGCAGGTAGGCCGGGCAGGTTTTTAGTAAGGCTGGGCCGGTAAGGTTGGCCGGGCAGGGTTTTAGTGACACCCAAAATTTTTCTTAGATTTTGGCTTAAAATCACTTAAAATCACAAAACGGTGCAAAACGCCTAAAACGTTAAAACCAAGCATTATTTTGAAGAAGAAGGGGCTGAATAACAGAAACTTTGCATTTTTTGGCCATTTTTCGAAATTTCTGAGGTCCAAATTCTGGGGGGGGGCAGTGGCGCACATAGGAAATTTTTTCAGGGGGGGCGGACCTAAAAAAATTGTGGGGGGTCTGGGGGCACACTTTTTGCAAACAAGGTTTAAAATTCAAAAATAAGCGACATTAAATAAAAATAGAACAAAGGGGTGCACCCAGGATTTTGAAGAGGGGCAGGTCGAGCATTAAATTTGTTTGCTTCCGCCAGATGGACAAGATTTCGAAATTGCCGTCCATCCACGCGGGGGGTCTGGAGGGCGGAGCCCCCCAGAAGTTGAGAAAATTTTAAAATTATGAAAAAAATCCGCAATGGAAACCTTTAAAAAGATTTATATAAATAGAAGTTGAGAATATTTTGAAATTATGAACAACCTGCTTATAATGGCAACCGTTATTAAAAGATTTGAAATATATTGTGTATATACTATGCGAAATTAAATGCGTTTGGAACGCAACAAATTTAAAGAAATTAAGCCATAAAAGCGCCCCAGGCGAGAAAAATTGAACGAAATGGAGCTAGAAAAGCGCCGCAGGCGAGAAAAACTCATATATGTTAAAATACGTTGCTATTGAAAGGTTTAAAACGCTGAAATAAGGGTAGATTAAGCAAAAATGAACTGAATTTCGCGCCGCAGGCGCGAAAATTTTTGGAATATTATGTCCGCGCTACGTGCGGACACTAAAATTTTTTCTTTACGTCCCGCCCCCCCCCCCCCTTAAGTGCGCCCCTGGGGGGGGGTACCCCCATCACATTTCGGGGGTCGACCACCAAAATCCCAAGATTTACCCCCCCCCCCCCCGAGACCTTAAGTTCCAGGGAAACTATGGTGGGGGCCATGGTTTTTCTTGCGTCAGGGGCTGCGTCATGGCGGAAATTTTTTTCGTGTGACGCAAATGAAATTAGCCCTGACGCAAGCCTGGCGCAGCTGGATTTGAACTTCAACTAGAGGCAAAATTGTGCAAACTTGCTGGAAAAATTGTGTTTCAAACGTGATATTTCTAAAAATTTTCTACTGGGGACTGCGCCCCCAGACCCCCGCATGTCTGCCTTCTTATATACTTGTTGCTGATTGCTAAGATGACTGACAACTAATATTTTATTTAATCACTGAATATAAGGGCGCATGTAGCAGCGGCAACAGCTTGCAAGTCTTGCAGATGTAGCACTTAAAAATATTTTTATACATTCGATATTGCAATAACCGGCCATACTTAATACCACATCAACTGGTCGCGAAAATGCTCTAAATTAATTCTGGGAGAGTTTTAATTGCAGAAATTCTTCAACTTCTAGGGGGCTCCGCCCCCCAGACCCCCCGTGTTGGTTCTTTCTCTGGACCTTAATGCTTCGCGCATTTAAGTCGGCTTTAAGGATGCAAAATTTGAAAAACAGGTGGAAAATGTGTTTAACGCTGTGTATTGATAAGTTAAATATTGGTTTATGTTGTTTTAAAATATGTTTTAAATACTTATTAAATTGTTTAAAAATAAATTTAATTTTTGACGCAGTGACCCCAGTTGCTGACGCAATAAAATTTTTCCTGACGCAGCATTGGCGCAAATCGTGAAACCAAAAAACCCTGGTGGGGGCCCCTTTTTAACCCCCCCTCATCCCCCCACGACCCCCCCCCCAAACCTCCCCCAAAAATTTCAATTTTTATGCCAAAAATCGCATTTTCAGCCATTGCTAATGCAGAAAAACATGAAATCATTAAGTAATTTCAACATTAGACAGTGTATTTAGACCAGAAAACTTGATTGCCAACATGTTTCTGAGTCTAGAATAAGGTCAATTTTGAGTCCATAAAACCGTTATAAACGTGTATTTCTCGCGATAATAAACACGTTAAGCCAAAAATCTGGACTTTTTTTACAAATTTTGCAAAATTTTTCCCAAAAATCCCCAATTTTTGTCCAATTTTCACGCCTTAAACGCGACTCCCTCCCCCCCCCCGCCCACCAAAAATTTTTGGGGGTTGTTTGGAAAAATGGCTCGATGGGGATTTACCCCCCCCCCCAAACCCGCCCTAATTACACCTGTGCTGTAGACTTACTGTGAACGGCTAAACATATTAAACTTGGTGATAATTGTGTCTGTCCTAAGGGGGGATCGGTAGCTATGTTAGTTGGTGCACTCTCCAGCTTCCACCGTGCTGTATAGCCATGGGGGGAAAACCCACATTTTCGTGTTTTGGCCGGAACTTTTTTATTATAAGCAGGGTATTATTTAAGGATTTTTTTCGGGGGCCCCCCGGGCCCGGGGGGGGGAAGAAATTTTCGGGGGGGGGGGAGATCTTTTGCAAAAATGAGCCAAAAATGGTATTTTTTGGCGTATTTTGCATGGTGAAACGCAAAAAGTTCTCAAAAATGTCAGGATTTAAGCTAAAAATTGCTATTTTTACGAAAACATCTCCGGCGACGCCGGAAAATTTTTGAAAATTGGCCTATTTTGGCAAAAATTTGGGCCTCCAAAAAATCCCGGGGGGGGGGGAAGCAAAAATCCCGGAGGGGTCGATTTCGGGGGGGGGCATTTTCGGGGGGGGGAAGGTCAATTTCGGGGGGGGGGCCGCCCCCTCCTGTAAAAATACCCTGATAAGGGTTAGGTGAGAACTTTATATACCATCGTACTTGCCCTATTAGATCTTTCTTTTACCTTTAAATTTTTTTGAGGTCTGTCCCCCCCTCCCCTGAAGAAATTTCCTATGTGCGCCACTGGTTGTAGGCAAATTGTAGGCTGTGCCGACCTGTGTCCTTTTAGCAAGATCATAATTATATATATAAAACATTAAAATTTTGAACATTTTTCAAATCCCTCTCCCTCCCACAAATTCAATTTCACCGGACTTCTTGTTCCTGTTCCTGGGCCAATCCTGGCAATCCAATGTGGCTGGGACGGCTAGAGACGACTCACATCCCGGAGAAAAGCCAGGACTCTTGGCGGCGCAGCGCCTTTTGCACCCAATTATAGGGGGCCGTTTTCTCGCCCCCTTATCATATTTAATTCTTGATTTTTATTTAGCTGTCTAATAAGAGCACACGCTGATCCCTATTTCGAAGTACGTATATATATATATATAACTTCAATATTCCCTGTGAACGCCGCTGCCAACCACAGTATATTCCTACGTTACCCTCATACGTAAATGGCCCACTCCACGCCATTTGCTGCCACCAGTGATAGTTCTCTTCTGTCCCTTGGCTCCTCCCACCCCCACCCCCAGGGTGTCTCAATGGCGCCGGCTACCCCCAGCGTCCCGGCCCCCTCCTCTTGCCTGGAGCTGGCCTTGGAGGGCGAGCGACGCTGCAAGGCCGGTGACACCAAGACGGGAGTCTCCTATCTGGAGGGGGCCCTTGCGGCTGGGACAGATGATCTGCGAATGCTCAGTGCCATCTACAGTCAGCTGGGGAATGCCTACTTCTACCTGGGAGAGTATGCCAAAGCCCTAGAGTATCACAGACATGATTTAACCCTGGCCAGGTTGGTATATACGTACGTATATAGCTAAGAGAAGCAAGACTTTCTATGAGAGAGAGGGGGACAATCTTTTTTCCTAGCTCTGTTGTTTTGTAATTTGGTTTCTGCTCGAGCTGGGATCTTTTCGGATGGCAATTTTCTAATTTTGCTCAAATAAATTGATTGCGCCATTTCGCGCAAAAGTAGGGCGAGCTTTCCTCGTTTGCTAAATTTTGTCACGTTTGGGAATTTCTCTCTCGCTGTCTAACTACCCGCTTAAATAGAATTTTGACTAGAGCTGTTCTGCGCCTACCTGCTAACAATTACTTATTACCATTGAGGAATGTTTTGCTTCTTACTCATTTTTGGGCTTTGTTGATATTTTAGGACCATTGGCGACCGCATGGGGGAAGGTAAGGCCAGTGGTAACCTTGGCAATACCCTGAAAGTGTTAGGAAAGTTTGAGGAGGCAGCCGTTTGCTGTAGACGACATTTGGTCATATCACAAGAATTAGGAGATAAGGTATGTAAGAGTTGTTACCTTTTTTACATTATACTCAGTTACTGTTATTCCCTGGCACTTTGGAAGATTTTTCGAATAAAACTAGAGCACTTTTCTAAACTTCATTTTATCCTTTGCGTGTTTGAAAATTTTGGGAAAAAATTGTGTTAAACACTGACAAGCAATTTCTTGTGAAAAATTTGAGCTTGTCTAAAGTTTGCCTGTCTAAACAAGAAGTCGCTTCCGGGTACGAACAGTTTTTTTTACAATGGCAAACTTTTCACTTAAAATTGCACTGTTTGAGTCCCGAAAAGGGCCTGGAATTCCTGAGTCTCATTCTCGTGTCCCTGCACCCTGGCATTTTTTACGGTTTTAAAAGTTGGGTGGGGGCTTCGAAAGGTGGAGGACAAGCCCTTAAATTTCCCTAAATTTTTAGCACAAAATTAGCATTTTTAAGGTAAAAAACGCAAAACGCTGTTTTTAAGCTTAGAATGAGCTTATATTTCCTTAATTTAGCTAAAACTTGGGAAACGTTTTGAAAATTTGACCTAGAAAACTTAAGTTTTGGACTTATTGCATTCTGGACGTAACGTTGGACTGTAGCCGATTTCTTAGACAAAAATGACTGTTTTGACCGATTATTCCTGTTGATTGATTCCTCGACTTGACTGTTTTTAAACCATCGACTAGGGGCTACATTTCTGCCATATCAATAACAAAAGTTAATGATACTGATACTGACGTATATTATAGGGGGGCGCGATAGCGCTCCCCCTATAATATGGGTGTAAAAGGCTCAGCGCGGCCCTTAGAGACCCGTTCGAGCACCGTGCCAGCTAAATATATACTCAACCAAACTAGACAAATGTGGTATCGTTGGAATCAGCACGACGGGTACA
>JASAND010020546.1:0-38902 GCA_030248195.1 Trissonchulus latispiculum
GGGGTGAGGCGGGTGGCTGCGGTCGTCGACTGGTCCGCGGTGTCTCATCGATGACGCCAGCAGTCGCGGGCGGTGGAGTCGGCACGGTTCTTCCGTCGCAGGCGATGTATGAACTGAGCGCGCTGAGCAGCGCGTCAGTGTCAGAGCCGATGAAAGTGCGCTCCGGACCGCCGGACATGATTTCCAATTCGATTCTAAAAATTTAAGTGACAAAATTTAAATTTAATTTAATTTTAACTAAATTTAAGGTAAATTTAATTTAAATTTAAAATTTATTTAAAATTTTTAATTTAATTAAAATTTACTTTAAAATTTAAAATTAAAAAATTAATACCGTGAAATAAAAGAGTGATTAAACTGAATTTGAGCTTATCCGTTTAGGAATCTATATAGACTCGAAAAAAGGCCAATTATGCCATGTAACCCTACTTAGCTAATTCTGTAAGAAATTTCTTGTTCTAAGTTTTGAAAATCTGCCAGACACAAAAGACAGAAAATCCAAAAGTTGGAAGTTAGCAAATAGCTTAAGCAAATAGCTTTAACAAATCAATGAGACTGTACGAATTTAAACTGGATTAGAGTTACACACAGAAAATGAAAAGTTAACAAATAATAAATAATAATAATAAACAATAAAAGTTAAGGCTGCAAGCTTAACCTGACTCAGTTGACTGTGTTTACCTGTTGACAGGTGAAGTGACACCCACACTGTATACCGTAACCCGGGAGAGGGCCCGGATGGCAGCGGCCGGCGGTGCCACATCATCCTGACTGTATCCATCCGACAGGATGATCACAATCGTATCCACATCCGTTCGCCGATCCGCCAACACTTCCTGGGCCAGTTCCAGCGCCTTCCCCGTCCGTGTGGTGCCCTTGTAGTGCTTAAGGTCCCTGCAAAATGAACAGTAGACAAACAGATGAGTCGACATAATGAAATGTACAAGGAAGAAGGATGTTTCTAAATGAACAAATGAAATATCTAACGCAAAAAACGGTTATGAATTTTTTATGGTTTCGAAATCTGAGAGAATCAATGTGCCTCGATGTAGGGCAAATATGATTCTAATAGAAAATTTTAATATACATTTAGCATTTAATATTATTTATTTCAATCTTTTATATTTTGATATTTCATATTTTAACATCGATTCTAGCATACCGCCTCCCAAGTCCCATTACGTAGAATCTGACCGTTTGGTCAAATTTTCCAAGGAACTACGTATGGACGAAAAATTCTAATTCAAAATTCAAATTCGAACCAAATAGCCCTGATTCTCCTCCCCCCACCCCTTCGAAAAATTATCTACTCTAGGGAACTGAAGGTACAGAGCCCCATACCGTATGGCCTGTACCAGTTCACCGCCATCAGTATAGTCGTCGAATCTGATTTCGATCTCGTGCTTGAGCCCGCTGTACTCCACAACGGCGACTCGATGCGTCTGCGGGCCGATGGTCAACTGACGGACCACGCGCTGGATGAACTCGTTCTCCGAGACATAGTCGTCGGTAACGCTGCCAGAGCTGTCCAGAATGAAGATGAAGTCGGCCGGGCCGCAGTCTGAAGTCATAAAATGGAATTTAGAAACTGAAAATACTGGCTGCAGAAGTCTCATGAAACATCTGGTGACTTCAGTATAAATTTGTCATATTTTCAGTACTTTTTTCTGGCAAGATGAACATTTTAAACAAATCTCTGCAATATTTCTTTCAGTTCATGACCACGAAACCACATCTAATTTCTTAAACAGACTGTCAGCATTTCTAATCCCTGAAAATCAATTAATAAATTATTTCAATTACCAGCATTTCTAATCCCTGAAAATTACCAAGCTCAATTACCAGGTCTAAAAACGGGTGTCGTAGAGACAAAGCCAGGTACAAGAGGTTGTGGTCCCGGACCCGGGGCAGGGCCGGGGGCTGGGGCTGGGCCGGGGGCCGGCCCGGGGGCCGGACCAGGAGCGGGACCGGGAGCTGGGCCCGGGGCCGGTCCGGGTGCCGGTCCGGGCGCCGGAACACAGGTCCCGCCCAATTCCGTAAGTCGGGTCAGCTCCGCCTTCAAATCCGAAACTCGCTGATGCTCCAGATTTCTGAATTCGTCCACATTCTGCGGATCATGAACGTAGATCTTGGACCGGTCCCGGGTATAGATCTCCAATTCGACCAGGCTGGGTCCAGAGCTTTCCGTTGCAGCCAGCACTATGGCACCTGAAGCAAGAAAAAACTACCACCACGCACGAAGAAGTGTTTCAACAATCCGAATGGGGTCTGACTGCCAGACAGTGAGACAAGACAATTAAAACCGTCTTGTAATGAAACAGTAGTTTGATCTTGATCTTCAACCTGATAATTGAAGAATTTATTACAAAAATGTTAACACATAACACAACTTTTTGAGCAAAAACTTTGAGCAGTTCTAAAACTAATGTGTTAACTATTTCTTCTCTAAACTTGGTTTATCTCTAGTGTAATTAAATCAGAAAGAAACAGAAATTTAGAAAGATTTAGAAAAATTTATAAAAAATCAGAAATTTAAAAACAGCCAGCATTACCAGCATCATGCAGGGGAGCTACTGATTCCAGAAGATTGTTCAGCTCGTTCTGGGAGTGACCATCAGTGACCACCAGAACCACCTTGGCTGCGCTGCGGCGCGCGCTCGGGCTAAATACAGAGCATAAGTTAAATGCTTAAATAAATAAATAGGTAAATAAATAAATAATTTAATAAATTACCACAAATTAAACCATCAATGCGGAAAATTTGTAATTTATGTTTCCATGCTGTAGGTAGAAACCACTGTTGTACCATTTTAGGCTAAATTATGCAAATCACGCAACTACTACCTACTTCAAACAAAGTGACAATTGTAGCAAATTTGGCAGCACGCAGTAAAGAACTTGGAAAGAAATTTGATGCCTGAAGTTTACCGACACTCAACAGATAAAGTATGATAGATTTGAAATACATGAATTTTTGATTTTGATTTTGAATTTTGATTTTGCTTACTGTGTCAGTAGGCCCTGTGCATCCACAAAGGCATTGGCCACGTTGGTACTGCCACCGATGTGGGGCAGCGCCCCCAGCTGGGTGAGGACCTCCTCCCTTTGGTCAAGGAAGGGGTGGACTACGCGGGAGTCGGCCGCGTACTCGACCAGGGCCACATGGGTCTGGCTGACGGAGATGGGGAGACCACCCACGATGTCCAGAGCAATCGATAGCTGATTATCGAACACCTCGCGAACGCTGCCCGATCCGTCGATGATCAGGATTAGGTCCACTTCATTTGGGCAGTCTGAAAAATCAGAGTTAGAATAGAATTGAAAATAGAAAATGGAAACTAGAATGTTTGGTAAAAAGAAATCGGGGGAATAGAGTAAGTTTAATTCCATTTCTGCGGGCTCCAGACAAGATGGTATAGCTTGCCAGCAGACAAAAGATAAAGTAGTGTACAATTGAATGATAAACGCATGGCTTTGAAATTAGTAACTGATTTCCAGTCAAGATAGCTGAAATTCTATTAAAAAATCTGCTGAACGTGATTCTTAGAAAACGAAAAAAGCATCTTCCGTCGTGATATCGACTAGGCTTCGAGATTCCTTCTGACAACTTAGTTTTTGCTTTGACCAACTATATAGGGGTAGCTTCCTGGTTCCTTACATTTCCTTCATTTTTTAAATTAAATCATGATGTTGAGAATCAACTAAAAACAAGGGTTGCAACTTATCTTAAAAACAAACACTAAAATTGATGGTTGCTGTTTATACAGTCTTTAGTCTGTTAGCTACTTTAATCAGTTAGATCTGATCCATAAGTTCAGTGTTGTTAATTGTCGCCTGGAAAGTGGTTGCCCTTTTTTGTATTCCTTTATATCACCGTATGCCTTATTTTTATGCTGGTAAAGAATTGTAACCTACTCCTCGCGATCGCAGTTTGGTAAGGTATTAGTTGTTAGTTAGGTAGGTAGAATTTAGGTAAATTATTAGAATAGGCCCGGTCTAGGAACCTGTAGTCGCTCCGCCTCTAGATTTCTACCCAGGTCCAGGCAGCTGAGGTAGGAATTTCACATATGGCGACCGTGAACAGTTTGACTCTGTCTGGTTGACCATCACATTTTCGACGAAAATTTCGAATTTTCAAATTTTTGCAATTTTGCGAAATTTTGAAATTTTTGATTTTTCTTATTTATTTTTCGTGTAAATAATTAGTTTTGATTAGTTTTCATTAGTTTTTATTGAGTTTAGTCCTTCTTTTCAATTTTTCAACTTATTGAGAATGAGCAAGCCAGTACATAGTTATTCAGATTCCGCCTTGGAAACCGTGGTCGGGGGAACTCCCCGACTTCACTGCTGACCGACCCCACCCAGAAAATTTTGGGGACCGACTCCCCCCCTCCGGAAATCCATTGGGGAGGCTTTGAGGGCACTCTACGAATTTTTTGAGCCGTTTTTAGGGAAATTTTAGCCACCCCCCCCACCCCCCCTTGGGCTCCGGATTCACATCAGAATTTGGGGGAGATTTGAGTTGAGAGGTGAAGAGTTCACTTTTTGGTGAACACGACACCATTCAAAATTTAGGCTAGGTAATTTAATAAATTAATTTAATTATAATTTAAGCAGCAACGCCTACCTGGTTGACTCCCAGGGCTGCTATAAAAGCCATAATATAATTATAAATTTAGGTTTCTAAATCGTGAATTTCAGGTTCCCCCCCGTTCAAATCTTTTAAATTTTGATTTAAATTGCCTTAGTATAGGCCCCCCTACGTTGTATTAACGCGCTGTTTTAATATATTTAGTTTAGGGATTTTTTGGTCCACCCCTAAGGACCCCATTTTCAAATTTTTTTTTGAGTCCAAAAACTTAGAAATTTTTGGACCCCCCTTCTGAAATTTTATATAGTGGTCAGAAATGAATTCTCCGTGTTTTTCTGTACCCCCCCAGTAGGAATTTTCAAAATTTAAATCGACAGAATTTTTTCTAGGACCCCCATTTTGATTTTGAACTGTCGATTACGTATATACAAATCGAATTTTTGTAGGCCTCGATTTTTCTGTAAAAGCTTTTTGGAATCCGATTTTTGGTCATTTTAGCACCATTAGGTGGTAAACAAGCTGTGATAAATGTGCCCCCCGTCAGAATTTCGATTTCGGTTCAAAAAAGATAAAAATCGATTTTGACCTAAAATCGCCAATTTTGACCAAAAAATCGACGAAAAATTTAATTTTTGGCCGACTTTTCTAGTTTCAAGGGCTAACAACGATTGGATAACATCAACGCCATCACGCTAGACCTGTAATTTGAAGATTTTCCGGAAAATGACCAATTTTCTAAAAACCCCCCCTGTCAAAATTTTTTTTGAGATTCGGACATAGTCATTTTTTGAGCTAATTTTTGGAATTTGGTATTTGGATCCCCTTATAGGTTTCAGTAGGTGCTCCACTCGTTACTGAGCATAAAAATAACGGATTTTCTCCAAAATTTTGGAAAATTTTCCATTTTGGCACCGATTTTTCAAATTTTCACATTTTTAGTCGCGGTGCCCCCCCTAGTGATTTTTTCATTTTGAGTGTTTTTGTTGGTTTTCAGCATCTCTACGACTAAAACAGGGGATAGTTACGGTACTAAAACAGGCAAGTAACTAAAACAACGAAAAGCAAGGGGATAGTAACGGCGAATTGGAAGAAGAAGTACAAGTTGATACAGATGAAACGGAACATCACGAAATAAGTAATACTGACGTTACTAACACAGAAGAACAAGACGAAACTGCTAGTGTAGAATATGTAGTAGTAGCAACACCATCTAGCACTAAAGCACCAGATGCACATGCACTTGTGGCACCTGTAGGAACCTTGTTTTCATTCGATAAAGTCAGATTTTTAATTTGAACATTTTGTACGGCACTATTTTTGCACAACTGTAAGCAATGTCGTCGCCTTTTCAACGGTTTTTCTCTTGAAAGTTCAAATTTCTTGACCCTTTCTCTTTTCAATGTTTCTTAAAAGTTTTCTTGGTATTTGGTGATTTAAATTTTTCTCCTCTTTTCACCTCAACTTTTTCTATCTTAGGAAATTTTTATGTCACTTGTTTTGTTTTCTATTTAGTCCTAATTTTGTATTGGTTTCTGGCCTTCTCTGATCAGTGGTTTCAAAGTCTCAGCTATGACGCGCCAGCATGAAATGGTTTCGGACTCCGAGGAACAGGAAAATCCGGACCAACCCGAACGAAAAATGCGGCAAATCAACAGCGAGAAGCGCGACGTCGTAGACGGCACCAGCAACGGCAAACATGCCACCGAACGATCAGCTCACGTTGAATGATTGGAAGGTAACTTTTCAGGACAACCTAATCCAACAATCATCTCAGGTAGGCCCTGTTGATATGTCTGCGAGCGATCTTTTTGGATCGTCTGTGAGCCATGCAACCGTGGCCCTGCCATCTCAAAACGTCACTGCTGATATGACTGCCAGTGATCTTTCTGTGAGCCATACGACAACGGTCATTCCATCTTTAAAAGTGTGACAACTTCTTCTGATGAAAACTAATTGTCAACGTTCAATGTGGCCGAAAAACTTGAATCCCACCTTTTGCGAAACCTACTGACGAATTACCTTTTCTGGATAGACGTGTAAAACGAAAACCCTCGTTAGCTGAATACTATGCACAAAAGGGTTTAATTCCATCTTAAGTCTAATCATTTTTCTCTTTTCCATCTTTTTGTCGGTTTTTAACATTCCTACCTACGTTGGTGAGTTGTCTTTCTGGACAATCTACGCAATAGGGTCATTGGTTTGGCTGAGTGCGAACTTTCTGGCTCGCTTTCTAGTTTAAACCGTGACTCATCCAACTCAAATTCTAATACTATTTTTTGACATTTTCCTAGACGAGTTTAACCAGTTGCGTGCAAAGAAGTGTAAACATTACGTTCAAGTTTGTAAAACGGAGTTGAAAACGGATTAGTAGTTAGCTTATTTACGGATTAGTTCAAGATTTAGCGACGAAAATATTAAGTGACTTTTCGAGGCACGATGTAATGAGTAACGGAGTAACGACTTTGAAAGCCTCACGATGACAGTAGTATGTATAGACGGTAGACGTATTTTGGAATTTTTGGTGATTCTTTAATTGTGACGGATTTAGCGAGCGTAAAATACGGAAAACAAGCGGAATCTATATGTGTAGTATTAGTATTTGTCTTTGTGATCACGTTAAGCTGTAGTAATTTTGTATGATAGCCAATTAATCGGTAATTAGACTGTATAGTTGTTTTGTTCGTACTTTGTCGTATTCATATAAACGTGTACAGTATTGATCGTTAATTGATAGTACGTCGTTAATTTCGTGTTTGAAGTTAGTTATGCATATTCGGAAAAATCCTAAAAAGCAATATTCTAAAAACCCAAAAATATTTGTGTTCTTAGTTTGTTTTTCGTGTTACTTATATTGTTTGTTTATTGATTATGGTTGTTTACGTACGGTTGTTTACTACGGTTACCTATATTGGTTTATTTGTGTTTTCAGCTAATGCTATTGATCGTGTATATATGTCTATTTGTATGTTGTTGTTTTCGATGATATAATTGTATTTTTACTACGCGATGCATTATGAATAATTATGAATTACTAGTCAATTAGTATAAAATGACATTTATTCTATTTATCTTCTTAAAGATCTTCTCTTTCTAGAGCACTTCTTCTTTAATTTTCACTTCTAGATTATAATTCTTTTCTATCTTTTAATTGCATTGTCGGCTCTGTATAGCCATCATATTATAAGTGTATGTGTGTTTAATCGACTACAACGACGGATATAACGACTCCCATCGAAACTCTAAATTCGATGTCTTCTGTAGATACAGCTCCGATCCTGAAGTGGAGTTCATACGGGTTTGAACTCATCCTACGGTGAAACCAGAAGACCATCATCTTAAAACTTAACTATAAAACTACAACAACAACTACTACAACGATCTAAATTTATGGACAATATAGACTTTAATTTTGCTGCTCAGTATATGCATAATTGTTTGTTTGTTTTTGTTTATGTATTATCTTTTGCCATTGTTTAAGTCATTATTTTTTGTGCTTTATCTATGCCATGTACAGTTATTTTTTTTGCCATATATATATATACTTTACTGTATGATTCGTCTGTAAACTTTGATTCGTCTAGTTATGTAACCCTTTCCCTATATTTTTCCCCTATATATGTATGTGCTTTAATTTTGATTGTTATATGTATACGTATTTTTTCTTGTTTTCTTGGAAAGATCAGGTGATCTTTATTTTTTATGCGGCGGAGGAAGGTCCGTGCGCTAGATCTTTAAAATTTTAGGTTAAAAACGGTTTATAATAGAAGAAATTTTCTTTGTTTGCAATGGTCTTTTACCTTATTTTATATGCATTGATTATTTGTTTGTCGTGTACCAGGATAATATTTTGTTGTATAGTTTAGTTAGGATATTGAATGTTATGTTGTGGTTAGTTAGGTTAGTTTTTGACTTTTGACAAGTAGTTTGATGTATGATGTAAAAATTAACCTATCTACGTTTTGTATTTGTGAATCTTGTATTTGTTAGCTAGGATTTTGTGAACTTTGTATAGTTTAGCTAAGCTAGTTTTCCTTTCTTATGTATAGCAGTGATAGTCGTAAAATTTTGTATTGTTTGTTGTTCTCTAAAAATTGATATATTGTGTGTTTGCATTGTTTGTCTGAAAGTATGATTGTTGAAGGCCGATGAATGTATGAATAATTGTTGTGTTTCTACTCTTTACTGTTTTCTATTAATAGTGGCTTTTTGGGTATATTACCTTTTCTATGTGGGTCGTTCCCTTTTCTTTTCTATTTTCTGATTACTTCTTTTCGCTATACTTAGTTTGGTTGCAACTACTTACTGCATTGTTTCGTTTACTTTATTCTCCCTGTGTTTCGCTATACTTCGCCTGTCTATGACTTCCACTTTGCTACCACTTTTCTAACTTTAATTTCTCATAACTTCTATTTGTGGTTCTTTGTTTTAACCATGGGTAAACGTGCCAGGATACGTGCCTCATAACTGGTCTCATGGGAATTGTGTGAGATCTATGTTTACCTTTGAAATTCTTTTTAACTTCCAACTATTGAATTACGGTAGCATTCTCTTTCCATTTTTGTATTTTAGCAGGCGCTAAAATTTTTCTATCCAGGGGAGGATGTTGAGAATCAACTAAAAACAAGTGTTGCAACTTAATCTTAAAACAAACACTAAAATTGATGGTTGCTGTTTATACAGTCTTTAGTCTGTTAGCTACTTTAATCAGTTAGATCTGATCCATAAGTTCAGTGTTGTTAATTGTCGCCTGGAAAGTGGTTGCCTTTTTGTATTCCTTTATATCACCGTATGCCTTATTTTTATGCTGGTAAAGAATTGTAACCTACTCCTCGCGATCGCAGTTTGGTAAGGTCTTTAGTTGTTAGTTAGGTAGGTAGAACTTAGGTAAATTATTAGAATAGGCCCGGTCTAGGAACCTGTAGTCGCTCCGCCTCTAGATTTCTACCCAGGTCCAGGCAGCTGAGGTAGGAATTTCACGTCCGAGTAGACGGACACGACACTGCCCGAGGCGTCGAGCACGAGCACCATATCGATCTCGTTCGTGGTCCCGCATTCCTGAGGCGCCGGTCGGACCGGCTCGACCGGCCCGGGTCCGGGAACCGAGGGTCGCGGGGCCTCCGTTGGTACTGGTGGACCGAAGGTGACTGCAATATGCAAATTAGGCATGCAATAGCAAGTTTTTAGTTTGGTTCAGAAACCAAATACGTCAAATTAAAATATTTATATGATTAAAAGATTAAAATAAAAATTATTATAATACGTTCGTCTAGTCTAAACATTACTGTCAACAAATTTAATTTAATTTTATTTTATTGTGTTATTGTGTTACTATTTTATTATCCGTGTAGAACTAAATTTAAGCTGAACAATAGTGACAACCAACCAATCAATTATAGCAATCAGAAACTTTTTGGCCTTCAGCCAAAAATCTTACTTGGCGGTATTTCCGTCGCCTGAGCACATTCCCCAGTGGGAGCGCCTTGGATGGTCAGTTGACGGAGGTCACCAGCCAGCAGAGAGACATCTTTACCGGTCACTGTGGACTTGGTGTAAACCTGGTCCACAGAGCCAGTGTAAAGCTGCAGCTCTGGCAGACTGGGTCGGGGACTTTCAGTCCCAGCATAGATGGTGACTCCGAGCTCTCGCAGAGGCCGAAGGACTCGCTCCAGCTCAAACAGCTCGTTCTGGGAGTGGCCGTCGGTCACGATGAACAGAACGCGCGCCGCATCTCGACGTGAATTTGCCCTAAAATATTCAAACATTTTGCAAAATTTTAAATTTTTAGATAAAATTTGAATTTTTAAATTTTGATCTCTAAATGTCTTTCGGGCCACTCAAACAGCAGGTCAGATTATGTAAACATAGTTCAATCTAACCTTATCTTTGCTATCTTTGATTGATTTTTAAATATTTAAATTTAAAATATTTAAATTTAAATATAATTATTTTACTGCTTTTAAATAAAAATTTGAAACAAACTAAAATTCAACACATTCAATGAAGAGAATTAATTTGTAATCTTAATTTCATTTAAATTCTTAAGCAATTAAAATTTTCAGAATAATGAGTCGAAACAGTGAAATTTTGATGATGAATACTTTTCAGTTTAACTCAACACTGACGTACAGAGTTCAAACGTTTACCCAGCAAAGAGGACAGCCGCGTGTCGAAAGGCGTCGGCGACATTCGTGCTGCCACCGCGCCACTCCAGGGCCCTGACGGTGCTGTCAATCTCCGCCGGATCCGACATAAACTCGCTGATCGTCTCCGCGTTGGCTGCAAACGTGACCACGGCAACGCGAGTTCGATCCGCGGAGATCTGCAGGCCTGCAACCGCGTCCGCTGCCAGCGCCAGTTCATTCTGGAAGACCTGTTCCACGCTGCCAGACGCGTCCACGATCAGCACCAGGTCGATGGTGGTGCTACGGGGGCAGTCTGAAAGGAAAACTGTATGAAAACTGGAAAAGTATATGAAAACAATGCACTTATATATGTAATCTGGCACAATGCTCTTGCACTTCTTATTTCTATGCCACAACAGTCTACAATTTTACTGGCTTATTTTTATTAATACTAGTCTAGTCCACATTAATCTTTGTTTTGTTCTGTGGTTCTTTAATATATTCGAAATAACAGCTTCTTTGGTAGACACAAAGATGCACTGAGTTAACCAATTAATCAATTAAGATCTGTATAAAAATAAAAAGACTAAGTTTAGACTAGAATTTGCGTCCAGTAAACTTTTGTGATTACTAGTAAATGTTGTAGTAGTCAGCTCACTGACTCAAGCGTTAGAAGTCAGCTTTCTGACTATCTGAAGTCTCCACAATTAAGGGGGGGGGTCGCTTTTTGGCCGATTTTTCGACCATCTCCGAGTTTGCTCATTTTCACATATTTTGTAGTCCCAATGGGTCCTCAAAACAAGACAGATGCGTTTTGCGTAATATTGCTTCAATCGTTCTGTGGAGCCCTTAAAAGGTTACCTTGACATGTGTTAAACATAGGAAAATGAAAAAGTTAGGTTAAAAAGTTTGTGGCAGAAAAATTTTTCGCTGTATGAAAGATACAGCGCTACAACTGTGTTCTACATGTTAAGTACATATCGGAGAGTGCAAATAACCCCTCTGGTGCAGTTTTGTTGAATGGAGAATTTTTGGCGATTTTTCAAAGTCAAAATTTCGGAAAATTGGTGCTTTTTGTACCACGAAAAACAGGACCAGCAAAACATTTTAGCCTCTCCTGCACGATTGGCAAAAGCTACAGACATCGCTTATAGATAATTGCACTCTTCGTATACTCAGAATTCTTATGACAGTAGTTGCAAAATTCTGCCATTTGTAGTGCTCTCAAAAAACTTGCCACAAAATCTGCTAATTTTGCCAAAAACCATCATTTTGCACAATTTTCACGTTCTTTTAATAATTTCTCACTCGTTACCCTCTCAAAGGTCACCAAAATTGGCACATAAAACTCTCAATGCCTGCCGGACATTATGCTTAAGGCAAATGCTTCAAGGTTGAACTTTTCTGTCGTGTCGGCTCCTTTGATCTCTTATAGGTCACAAAAGTCAATTTTTGAAATTTCCAAAATATAGACAAATTGGGTATAATTCGATAGGTACTGATGAGCTGAACAACTTTTCTAATAGAACTATGTGTCAGAAATGTAGTATCTGAAAGTTAGAGCAAGTTAAAGTTTGAGGGCACTGTTAGCTGAAAAAGGCTCAGTTCACAGTTGAAAAATGTACTGTGAACGACTGGCTGCATATCCCGGAGTCGTTTTAGTATTAAAATATTAGCCAACCCACAGAATTAATTTGCCATATCAGTTAACCCAAATTTCGCTGCTGTTCTGTCTCAGCATGACCTTGGAGGGCAAATCACAGTGAGTTTCAAGTTTTTCAACTTTATAGCTGAATATCTCTGCCACAGTTTGATTTCGAACTCTAATGTTTTGTCTTGTTTTTGAGAACATATGTACCTAAATTGTGTGTGAAAATAAGCGAAATCCGTGACTATCGATTTTGAGCCAAAGCGACCCCCCCCCCTTAAGAAGGTATTGCGAGTAACTCTTGATGGCAAAGTATAGTCCTGCTTTGGCTGTCAATTGTGTCAGCTCTTAGCTGTCACAGCCTTAGCCTGAACCTTGCGCATGTGGACAAACAAAGTGACAAAATATATTATTATTGCTTACTCAATAACTGCATAATCAATGTCCTATTAGTTAACTAATTATTGATAAACTAACCTTCATCCTGAGACCACGCAGGAACTGCACCCAACAGTAATGTCTAAAAGAAGAAAATGTTACAAAATTGATAACAAGTAAAGTAAACAAAACAAAATAAACTTGCCTATACCAAGCCTAATTTGCATAATTCTCATCAATTAGCGCTCAGCTTGAGTTTACTCTTACGTTACGTTCTTTGCCTTCTTTATTTCGCAACGTTCATACGTGTTTGCTCGAATAGATTTCCTCAGACCTGCTTAGTTCCCGTTCCTTAGTTTTTTAATTCCGGTTTGAGCTCTTTCCACTGAAGCACCTGTGGCTCAATTGGTAGAGCGTCTGCGCCTAAAGCAGGAGACCGCGGGTTCGAGTCCCGCCAGGTGACCGATTTTTCTGGGGCGCTTGGTGGTGTGCAACTTTCTTTCATTCTTTAATTAGCCATCACCAAAACTGGAGTGCTCGGTATCTCGGTAACATTTGAGCAAAAGTCGAGAAAACTGTCCAGCTACCGAATTTCCTTGAAACGAAGTCAAGCTGGTCAGGCTTTGATTTTTAATTCTACATTTTGTGATCTTGCTGTGTTCACGTTTTTTCAAATGGATGGATGCACTTAATTAAATTTATTTATTTTTGATTGCCTCTAGATCATAATTTATTTTAACCTATCAAGCTTCGCTAAGTTTTTTTATATTTTCTGAACTAATTTCGTTTTTACGATCCTTTCACGCCAACTGAGTTTATGCTAATTTTTACGACTTTTTGAAGACTATGAAAGCCTTCCAAACAAAAGCTCGTAAAAACAGACATTAGACAGGGTCCCCCGGGTTTTTTGAACAAATTTAGAAGGAGACAAAGTCTCCCCGGCAACTTGTTTCGCTTTCATGTAATGACGAAATTTTTCGCAAAAACGCTTCGGTTGATCAGTCACCCAAAGCGATTGGCGAGAAGGTGTGCGTCAAACTAGCAATTAAATTGCAATTAACGACATGCCATTTTAAGACAATGATGAAAAAGGAATCTTGTTGTCAAAATTGACAGTTTTAAAATCATCTTTATGAGAAAAACACTTATCCTATTTGGTTTTAACTAACTGGAGCAGTGCACCAAGCCGTAGCAAAAAAACTATAAACCTTCTAAAGAGCTTTTTTTCAGTTGGTTTTTGTGGAACCAGAAAAAATGAAATTTGGAAGATTTAATTAGTAAAATAAGCAACAGTGTAAAGGCGCACCCCGCACCCCGTTGTTTGGAAATTGTGAATAATGTGTTGTAAGAGTTACGAAACTGTTTATGTTTACGAAATATTGAAACGTGTACATAATGCTAAGAGCATAAAGCAGATAATGACGGGAATATCTTAGAGTAGTGTTTGTAATAGAGAATCAGACAAAAGAAACTCTCTATACTAACACGTTAGCTCACAGCTTTCCAGGCACAATCCCGTTTAAAAGTAATATTTTTCAAAGTCAATTTTCAATCTGTTCCAACAACACATTTCCTCCAGTTTTTAAAGACTTCACATTTTGTAAAATTCCCCTGTAATAGGATTAAACAGTTCAGGTTGTCCTTCTTCTACCATCTGGGTATCGTCTCTGGCGAGGAGGGACGACATCTAAGCTGTCATCGTCTTCCATCCCGGTGGTATGTGGACTCCGGGCTTTAGCCAATCTTCTTGCATTCCAGGTTTTTCCGTCACTCAATGGGAAGCTTTGTGGACCTTTAATCTTGACAACTTGTTTGGGTTTGGAAAATCTAGACTGATCCTTTTTGCACCCTACGAAGTCACCAACTTTTAAATCTTTGCTTTCGTCGTTCTCTGACTTTGCAGTTAGGGAAGCTGTTTCAGGCATCATCAGATTAAGCTTGGTTCTTATGGGACGACCAAGCATTATTGTTGTATCCTTGAGATACGTCCCGCTAATAGAAATACCGTAATGTTCTAGTGATAGAATATATGTAACGTGTCTTGTGAAGTTATCATTAAAGTTAGTTGTTAGTTTTCAACAATTATCTCCGCTGGTGCTCTTTCCCAGTACTTGTATGAATTTCTTTTCGTAGAGCCTTGGTTGTGTTCAACACTGCCTCGTCCCAAGTTTGACTTTCTATCATTAGTACATGGATCTTTTCTTTTATAGCTCGATTCACTCTTTCTACCAAACCGTTGCTCTGAGGGTTATATACCGCGGTAGTCTTGTGACGGATGTCTCTCTTCTGCAAGTAATCGTTGAATTCCTTGCTAACAAATTGGGGTCCGTTGTCTGACAAGATCTCTTCGGCTAATCCAAAGAGAGCAAAGGATATCTCGAGGAATCTGATAATCGTAGTTGAGTTGGTGTGGTTGCAATTCATCAACTCCATCCAACGGCTATGTTGATCAATGAGAACCACCAAATACCGCTTGTGTGTTGGTGCCGTGGCAAATGGTCCCATTATATCAATACTTAGCTTTTCCCATGGTCTGGATGGCCTTGCAGAGACTTCTTGTGTTGAAGAAGATAACATTTTTGCGGATTTGTCACTCTCTTGGCAGATCCAGCAGTTCTGGACTAAAGAATCAACATCCTTGTTCATGTTGGGCCACCAACAAGATTCTCGCAGAACTGCCTCTGTCTTGGCAATTCCGGGGACGATTTTCATGCGCCACCGCTAGAACAGTCGATACCAACTACCAAGGCTTTAGGCAAAACCAAACGATGGTTGGAACGTAATACGCAGTTGTTCCAGCAAGAAAGTTCATTGCGAAAGGGCTGAAGTTCTGGTGGTAGATTGTTCTTTTTAGGCCAGTATCCACTGATAAAGGTAATCACTTTTTCTAGAGATTCATCTGCAGCAGTTTCCTGAGAGATCAGATTTCTGGTTAATCCTGGCAAATCTGCTACCAAAGCAACTATACTGGAGTCGTTGCCAAGTGAATCACTTTCATTGGTAGACTTTCTGGTAGTCGTGACAGTAGACCAGCTGAGATGTTTTGTTTGCCTGGCTTGAATTCTACTTTGTAGTCGTACGTAAGCAATCTTGCGTTTCCATCTTGATATTCGATGACCTTTACCCGAAGAGTTTAGTAGAATCGTCAACGCCTGGTGATCGGTTTTCAAGATTATCGACCGCCCCCATGTAAATGGGTGCCATCTTTCCAGGGCCCAAATACAGGCTAAGGCCTCTCGTTCAGGAGTGTCGAAAACTGTTCTGGTAATCTCGCAAACCAGTGGTGCTCTGCGTTAAAGTGAATTCTTGAAATTTGGACTTGTAAACAGACAAAGGTAGTAATGGTTTCAGTGATCCACTATCAACAATGAAAGATCGCGTTATAGTGGAATTGTCCTTGGTCGGAAAATGTAGATCACATTTGACTGAAGCTTTCCTTTCGTCCTTAGTTGCGTTTGTTTGTAGGACTGTAACATCATTGCTTTCAGTTGTCAGTTGACCGGGTGCTCGACGGACCAACCGGCCAGAAGCGGTCATCTGACAAATCGAAGACTAAAGAAGGCCGGCTGGCTGACCCATGTGTGCCAGAACATGAAATCAACCCGTAAAATTGTATCAAAGCATGATTTAGAATCAATTTACTGATAAAATTCATGATTAGTTTTTCGATTCGGCTTTTCGTTAGCTTAGTTAATATAAACTAAAGTTGTAGGCTTAAGATGCAAGATATCTTAAGATGTATGAGCTAACGAAAAGCGGAATCGAAAAACTAACTTCAGATTTGTGCTCAGCGCCCCAGACAACCCCTGTATGAAAATTTTATGCAAAATCATAGACAAAAAATTTTTGATCCCCTTACCAACTAAAATTTTTTAGTTTTGAAAATTTTTTAAAACTTTAAAATTTTTGCATTTTTGAAATCAGCAGGTCCGAAAACCTACCCTACCAAATTTCAACTCAATCCGTCAAATTGTGCTTCTTTGGTTCTTCTTTCGGAGCTGCTGGCGGGGGTAATTGGAAAGACCCGTTATTTTTCCAGGGGGGGGGGATATTTCGCCGGTGATATTTTTTCGAAGGGAAAATTTCACCTGGAATTTTTTTTAGGGATAAACTTTTTTAAAGGGAAATTGCACTGTGACACCGGCAATGTTTTGCAAAATTCTAGTTCTTCTTTGTTACTACGAAGGCACGGTAAATTAAGGTTGTAATTTCGTTCAAAATCGCTGAATCCAAACAGGAAGTAAATTTCCTTCGGAGCTTGTTATTTTTGGAGCCCAAGTTCTACAGCTTGTAAAAATTTTGTGCGGTTGATATTTCTAGTCCTCTAAAATTTCAGCACTTGACAGCCTTCTGTGGAGGTCCATTAGTTTAACTACTTGTTTGATTTAGTGTCTAATTTATCAGTATTATCTTACAGTTCTGGGTCCAGAAAAAACGTTAAGTGTAACTTTAAAACTGAGATTGAATTGTGGCAATTTATTCTAGTTGTGACTTTCTGCAGCCAACAGGCAGCAAAAACCCCATCAAAGTTTTAGTCAGAATCTGCAATTAGTAAAAAATTGATAAAAGGCAAACCAAATTATAAATCTCATTGTTCTAAAGTTTCAGTAGGAAGTTTGTGTTAGAAAACTAATTGTGCAGAAAATTGCACACTGATTCAGTTTCCGTTAACCTATATCTTGAGTTTTTCGCAGATTAAACAGTCATTTTTATTTTGACGCAAACGAGCCCGATAATGAGAATGATATGATATGGTCCCCAAAGGAAATCAAACTTCAGTGGCAGCAAACTGCCCACAAGAGAGGCAAATAGAGGATGCTGCAGGTCTTATACTCTTATCTATTATGTACTCTTGATAATAAACAATGTGTGCTACAATAGCACTCCGCAAATAAAAATTTTGTAATGGCTTCACGAAGCAATTACTAAAACGCTAATTTGAATAAGTGATGGACCATTGTCGCTGTCGAGGCCCACAAAACTAAGGCGTTGCTCAATTTTTAGAGAGAATACTTTCTAGCCTGTGGCGTATTGGCCTAGGCCGTTTCGGTCCCTTTAAATGTGGACATTTGTAACATCACCAAATTGAGTAACTGCCTAAAATTGCTCTACGGAAGTACTCTACAGGTGTCCGGTGCCAGTTGTACCACCTCAAGCCATCTCCACCCACATTCAAAGAAAATCATGACTGGCTTGTTAAAACAACAACAAAAAAATTAGACCCCTGATTACAGCACCTAACGGCAACCCTATCGGTATCGCCTCTGTTTGCCAATACAAAGCGGAAAGTCACAGTCATAAAACCCAGAGACTTGGACTTGGAGCTTGTCAGACTTTTATTTATTATGTACTCTTGCTGGGATCGTCAGAAAATGACTTGTTTTCGTTAGTCAGACGACAGTACTAGATATACTGCCGCCAGCGGTGAAGCAATAGGAAAGATTGATAAGCCTGTATATGGGAGTTCAGCTGATGGCTCGGTGGTGTAGTGGTTAGCCTTTCTGACTCAAGAGCGGAAGTGCTCTGGTTCGATCCCATGCTTCGCTGAAATGTCGCTCGGGATTTTGCATCCCAGCAGTATTCTCAGTGTGTCGTTTGTCATACTCTAGCACAAAGTTGGATGTGGGTCGGGTCGGGTTGGAATCGAAGCTTTTGACCCGAGGGTTAAATGAATTGAAATTTTGCTTTAAAATTTTGTGGAATTTACAGGTATACTTTCCTGCTCATTTTCAGGTAATAGAATATGACGGTTTTATGTATGGTATCTAAATAGTTTTTGCCTAATTTTAGCCTATTTTGAATGATGACACTGATTTAGGCTTAAACATCTGACAAAACCTAAAGCAAAACAATTTTAAAGCATTTAATGAATTTTGTTCAGTTTTAAGCGGGTCTATCCTAGACAAGATCGGGTTGCGTGCGAGTGCGGGTTAAGGGTGGACAAATTGCGAGTACCCCGGGTCAAATTATTTGACCCGCTTCCAACTCTGTTCTAAAAGCAATTCTGATTAAGAGCAAGATGAAGCTAAATTCAGCTAGAAAATTAGCCAGTAAATGAGCAATAGGCTTGCTGCTTGCAATTAGCATACAATTAATTAGCATGGAAGGCAAGTTGCACAGCACCAAGAGTCCGAAAAAAGTCTGCAAATTTTTAGGATCTTACTCACCAAACTAATCCAATGCCACATGTAGGTAGTTCAGACTAACAACTGTCAAAGATTGCACCCAGAATCAAGGGGGAAAATCAACAGCGTTGCCCGGTGGACCGTATAAAACAAAAGATGTAAAAGTCACGGGTATCTGACTTTTAAAATTCTTCCTCTGCGGCGGTTTAAAATTTTACTACCCCCTCAGAAAAACCGATAGAATACACCGCCGATTGTAGTTTTGCAGGAACGTGACAGAAATTAAACAGCTAGCGCCCTGTACACAATTTATGTTTATGTTTAAACGATTTAACACTTTTTTCGTTGCAAAAATCCCTGCTGAAAAAACTGTTATTACTGTCAAAATGAACCGTTCTTAAAACATTTTCACACCTCAAGGTTAACGTTTGACTTGACTAATATCTTTCTGGAGCTGCAAACTTTAGTGCACAACTTTTGGCCCACACAAGGTCAAAAGTTTTGCAAAACTTTGCTGGGCTTTGAGGACAACTTAATCCTGCAAAAGAATTGCAACAATTTTGCGCTGCACATTTCGCATCATATTTTATTTAACAGTATAAAACTTTGCTCACTCATGCAAGCAGCTCCGGGGCTATAATTTGCATGAAAAATGTTGAAATCGCTTAGGGTTTGGCATCAGGAGTTAGTTTTAAGCGGATTAGAATCGAAATCCTATAAAAACCAGTCTTTTGGCTGTCTGGATTCGCAGTAAAAGCTGCCAATAATCAAGACTTGATCGAATAGAAGTTAATTAGCAGAAGCATTAAAACTTTATGGCATTTTTAAACTAATTAAAAGTTGTAGATGCCACAAGTGGATCAAACAGAGCAGAATTAAGCAATCTTTTCTAACTATACAGATACACATGAACATTTTGAAGTTAATGCAATTAAATACTAATAATAATGAAAATAAAATTAATAAAATTAATAAAATTTAAATGTTTTGTGTTTTGATGACTATCATTACAGGAACGGTCAATCGTTTGTCAGTGCAGCCTTCTTGCTTTATTTGTTGCTTCATTTGAAGTCAGACCACGTGACTTTCTTGTCATCTAGACAGTACATAAAGCTGAACGCAAAATACTGATAAGTCTATCATTCCTGACATTTTTACAAACCAAGTACAGGAAAACGTTACTTTCAAATGTTCATCGCTATTTTAGTTTTCGTTCTTGGTGCAGCAATTTTTACCAGAGTTTTTATAAAATTGACCAGCGGTAAAGCCCGTGGGCTGAAACAACTTAACAAAAAAGTTGCACTCATTACTGGTGGAACTGCGGGTAAATTTCTTGAAATGTTGCAATAGATTAGTTTTACAGTCTTGGAATATATTATTTATTCGTATATATACTTCATTCTGAACTTAAACCTTCATTCACACTTTATTATGAATGAAGTGGAAAAGTCTTTCATTAGAACTTATTTGAAGTTTCAGTTTGTACTTGAAGCACAACTGGAAGTAGCAACAACTGATTAAATTGTAACTGTAATTGCGATTGTTATTGTATTTAATATTTATTTTCCCCATAAGCTGTACCATAATTTCATAAAAGAACTCAGACATACATAATAATTTTAGGAATCGGCAAGGAAACGGCAAAATATTTGGCCAAACTCGGAGCCAAAGTTTATGTGACGGGTCGAAATCGGGCCAATGCGGAATCCGTGTCGGCGGAGATAATCCGGGATACAGGAAATCCGGAAGTCTTCGGACTGGAATTGGATCTCCGGGATTTCGGATCCGTCAAATCCACCGCTCAGCAATTTCTGGCCAAAGAATCTCAGCTTCACATTCTGATCAATAATGCCGGATCTTCGGGTTAACAAATTAAATAAATTAACTTAGTGATTGAACTATTAATTGATGCATATCAAAGCTGATTGTTCGCAACTTTTGGATTTCGTAGCCTATGTAAAGCCTATTCATCCGAAATGGTATTCTTCAATTTTCTGGACGTAACTTAATTTCCGGTTTACGGTTTTAGCAGAATCCGACGAAATCCGTTGCCTCAAAAATGGTCTGGAAGCAACCATGGCGTCCAATCACTACGGACCGTTTTTGCTCACTCAGTTACTTCTAGGCAAGTTTTAGCAAACAAAAAATATCTAAAAATTTTAATTTTATAGCAAAAATGGTCCATGTAAAGATAAAAGGTATTCAATTTTTTCATGCGATTGTATCCAGTACGATTACGACTCTTCATTGTCTGTTCTACAGACATTTCTTGCCAACGTCATTATTGTGACGTCATTTAGCTGTTCTTATTTTTTTATCTTTATATATACAATGTTAAGCAAATTTCTAAAAATTAATCTTGCTGTGGGGGCTGGAGTAAAATTCATGCAATTAATCCTATTAGCTCCGTACGGAGGAAGGATTCAATTACTGTTAACTCTCTATTTCATAAATGTCCTCAAACCTCAAATCCGATTAATCTATTTTTCGCGGGTTTTCGTTGATGCACGACCTTTGTTCATTTCATTCAATCTGATCACCAGACCAGAGTTTGTGCAAAACGCTTGTCATACTCTTATGTATTATGTACTCTTGCTGTCTGCCATTTCTAGAGCGTCTGAAATCGTCAGCGCCTGCCAGAATTGTGAACGTTTCCTCGATGGCGCACAAGTGGAGCCCCGATTTGGACGTGGAGGATCTCAACTATCAGAAGCGACCCTTTACGGGACTGGGCGCCTATTGCGACTCAAAACTGGCCAATGTCCTCTTCACTAAGGAACTGGCGCATAGACTAAGAGATACTGGTTAGAAACCTAAACAATTTGAAACGTTCAGATTTTCTACAGCCACCTCACCCCAGTCGGTGCTCCGGTTAGGGATGTGCCAGCTTAGAACGTATGCATTTTTGATGGAAGGGGGATGCTGACACTGAATAATTGCCATAGCAATTACCCGAGGTGCTCTACAAGGCTATCAGCACGTCCATTACGTTCACATCTCAATTACATAGATTTTAAGCTGAAATTTTCAGTTGTTTCTGTTTCACAATTTTTAATTTGTAGTAATTTTTTCTATACTAGGCGTCACAGTAAACAGCTTACATCCGGGTGTTGTTGGGGCGCCCAACGTTCTACGCCGAGTTCCAAAATGGTCTAAACCGTTGGTTAAATACTGCTTTAAGCCATTAACCAAGGCGAGTTTATTGTATAACAAATAACAATTAGTACCCTATAAATACCTACATTTATGATAGCTTAACATTTAGGTAACATTGGTACCTAAATTTGTTTATAAACTGTTCCCTAACCCGGAATATTCTTCCTTTTTTCTAAACCTTGCAGTTTAGTCCATTTAAATGCTTTAGAAAACATTGTCCTACCTAATTTTAGACCAACTTTGAAGGCGCACAGACTACTGTTTATTTGGCCGCTTCTAAGGAAGTCGAAAACATCACTGGCGAATACTTTGTTGATTGTCAGCTTGCATCGCCGAGCTTGGCTGCAACAAATATCTGGCTGGCCCAGCAGCTTTGGCAGAGGACAGATTCACTTCTACGGGAACTGAAGTTTTTGTAGTTGCTTTGGTTGTTTTGCAGTTTGTCAGCAACCAATCTAAATTCATGAACGTTGTTTCAATAACGGTAAAAATATTTGACACCGACCTAGAATCCAGCAAGGAGCAGTGAATTGAAAATTTTGTGAACAATTAAAACATTTTACTGAAGCCTAATTAAACTGCAGCTAATCGACCCGAAGGACCAACACAAACCTCATCGTAAAATACCTAAGAGTATGACAAGCGCCGGGATCAAATTATCTGGGGGACTTTTCAAGAAAAGGTAGAGTAGAGTAGAGTTAAAACTAACTGTTTCAACTCGTTTTAACTCCATTCCACGGATCTGTGCATTTTTGTTCTGCCTGGAGGCAGAACTATTTAAACGGAAAATAGATACGATTTGCACTGTGGGAGAGATTTTCTGTTGAATTATAGCCGTTCTGCCTGCAGGCAGAACTATTTACACGGAAAATAGATATATATGATTTGCACTGTGGGAGAGCTTTTCTGTTCAATTATAGCCTATCTTCAGCACTGCTCTCGTATAGTGACGTACTCCTTTTGTTAACCGAAGGGGGCTTAGCGAATCCTGGTATGTAAAGGGACTGAAAGTGGGTCACTTTTTGGAGACTTGCAAAGTGAACCACCCATAGCCAATCAGCTTATTTCTGGCTCAAAATCAACCAATTATTTGATAGATGGATGAGGATTGTTGCAGGCTTTCCGCGAATATAAACATACTTGTTTCACGTGATCTAACGGGCTTGCTGTACTCAAAAACAATTCCAGTGATTCACTTTGCAGGGTGGCCCACATTCAGTCCCTTTACTCTAATTTCTTTTTTAGTTTTAGTTAATTACTATTATAGTTTTTTGACTGGATTGATGCTGTGTTTTGACACGGTCAATTGTGTCTACTAACGAATATTTGGGGCCAAATTATCATTGTTATTATAATTGACTCCCCCTTAAAACAATTATGTTGTGTTGATGTTTTCAATGCCCCCCTTTCAAATATGGAATAAGACTTCATTCTTTGGATAATCTTCGTGTTTATGCAAATTAGGTTTGACAATACTGACATTAGTTCACTTTAGCTAGTGTGCTGACTGGCTGCAATAATGAAGTCGCAATTTGAGTCGCATTTGGAAAGCTGGAATTGAGGCACGCGATATATGGCAAAGGTCGGCTCGGCAAAGCGTTTTCAGCTCCTTGCCTTGCGACATGCGGTAGTTTGTCACTCTTAACTATTATAAACCTGAGAGCTTTGTCGCAACACGCGACATACGACTGGGTCAATGAATCCCACAAAAGCTTTTCCAGTCGCGACGTATTAATCAATGCGAAATTGCAAAATTCCGTATCACAGCTGCTTTCAGAACACGTCCCTACAGTCTATAGTCTCGTGCTCAGTTGCAGAACCGCACCCCTTTTAGGGGTTCTCTTGTCCTGTTCTTCTGGCAGCAAAGAGCGCTGAAGCAAGCCGACTGATTTCTTGCACAAAAGCGACTGGTTAAATGGCAACAAAATCAATTTGCGCATTAGTGATGACAAAAACTCATTTAAGATTATCAGGTGAATGCCATAACACCGGTCACTGCTACCTCGTCGTGGCTACCACCATAGCTTAACCCGGGTAGGGTCTGGGGGGTCTAAGCCCCCCAATCCTGATTTGGCACAAGCCCTAGGACAAGGGGTAACGATAAAATGGCCAAGGGGCCGGCAAAATGGGCGGAAAATATTAGTTTTTCTGTTAAAATTTCAAAAACGTTTCTGTAAAAATTGTTTATTTTTCGTCGAAATCGGCCAAAAGTTTAAACTTTTTTCTACACCTGGAAGATGTTGTTGCACATCCTGAGAAAATCGCAAAATCTTAATAAATTTAGCGTTAAGTTTTTGAAAATTTTCGTTAATTGTGCTTGAGGTACAAGCCTCCCTGAAAATTTCAGTTCAAGGTACAAGCCCCCTCAAATTTTTCTGGGGTTAAGCTCTCCCCAGGACCCGACCCCATGTTAGTGTATGGCTACCACCCTACTAGTAGTTCTACTACGAGTAGTTCTACTGTTCTCAGTGTACTTTGTACACTGAACGGGTGGGTCTCTCCAGCTAGCATACCCTTGGTTTGACTCGAGAGATAGGGGATATAAAAGGGGGATTTTCTGCGATGATCTTTCAGATTCTTCTGGAATTAATTTGGCCAAGCAGTGGATTCTTCAAGGATAGGATGAATACAGGAAGTGGATACTAGTTATACATGCTGTACATTTATAACTGATGTATATTTACGCATGGCAATATGAAAACATGAGAAACAACTGAAATAATAGTGCCTGCGAAACATATCTGCTGGTTTCTACCTTTGGTTCAAAACTGCATAAAAGAGGTCCAAAAGGATATAATTTTGTAATAACAGCTTCTTTGGAAAGCTGTACATCGTTGAATCTGGCAAATCAACTAGTCTGTGTCGGTGAAATCTACATATGATCTCCAGAAATACGACTATGCTCAGATTAAACGATAGCATAGTTTGGACTACACAATCCGTTACAGTATACATTATGAATGTGTCTGTAGCACATCGTAGTTATCCATCGTACTGAGTAACACCAAGAGTACATAATGACAAGAGTATGACAAGCGTCACACTCTATGCAGTGAAGGCCAAAACTATGCTATGCGCGCTATCGGCTGTCCCCTCCCCTCCCCACGAATTGACCCCCTATCACACCGCCCCTATATGGGAACGTGGTCCAAACGGGGGTCGCTCTCTGCTTTGCATAATTACACGCTGAACTTAACAAGGGCCCAATTTGGGGAGGGGGTAAGCGTGTATGTTTAACACTTGTATGTAGAAAACATGCTAAGCGAGTGTGCGACCCCCGTTTGAATCATATTCCCATATAGGGGCGATGTGAGAGGGGGTCAATTCGTGGTATAGGTAGGTAGCCGATAGCGCGCATAGCATAGTTTTGGCCTTCACTGCATAGAGTGTGACGCTTGTTTTACTCTTATCATTATGTACTCTTGGTAACTGACTTAGTGTACAGTTTAGGACATAATCGTTAAGACTTGCTTGAAGCGTCTATCCATACATGACATAAATACGGGATACATAAACTCCTAGAAAACACCTATCTACGAATCTCTCTCTATCTCAATAGTTTGAAAACGAAATAAACAGAGAATCAAACGCAGTGTAAGGTCCCAGTAGAACCCGAGAAGAACAGCTTTGCTGCCAAGACTGTTGTTTATCCTGCATCCATGGGATGGTGCTAGATGGATACCTCCTCTCCTTAAATTATGCTGCCGTCTGCTGAGAGCGCGGACCTCGAAAACCGCAATATTTCGTGCTTCCCTTCGTAGCCCTCCTGGGAAGAAATCGTGCGCTGAGTAGTGTTGTTTTGATTAGCATGTTTTAGTTTTGATTTGATTTTTGACTTTTTATCAAAACTGGTAGATTGTTGATTTGTTTTTTATCGAAACTTCTAATTTTGATTTGATTTTCGATAAATCAAAACTCTGTTTTGATTTCTGATATATCAAGACAACACTAGTGCAAAGTAGGGTCGAAAAAGAACCCTACAATCAAATAACACCATAAACTCGGTTTACTTTATAGAAATACAACGGTAGCAACGAGCGCTGACAAAAATCGCGACAATATACATCTAACAAACACCTTACACATCAGAAACAAGAACATACAGTCTAAATCAATCCTATCCCCACTAAAAGTCTATTCTTCTAGAACCGCATCCTTGTGCAAAATCAGGGAATCTTCATCGTACAAGGCCATGCCCATAATCTTCCGGACCTGGCGCATCGTTTGAGTCGCCGCTTCCTGAGCCTGCTCCCGGCCATACTCCAGAACGTCTAGGACGTAACCGGGGTCATTTAGAAGGTCCCGATAGCGGTCATACATCGGGCCCACGAACTGTACGACATCTTCAGCCAGCCGTTCCTTGTACTGAGCCGTGTTGAGATCGATGGATTCCATAGTGATCTCATCGATGGATTTGCCCGTCACTAGGCTGTGAAGGGTCATCAGGTTTGAAACGGCCGGTCGCAGCTCCGGCTCGTGGAAAACTTCGCTGACAAAATCGGTCAGGGCTTTGCGAACCTTGAATCGAACCTGGAATTAGCAGAATAATAAGAGGATTTATTGCCTTAGAAAATGTGCAAGCGAAAGCTGATACAACAACGTCTATTCAGGGGCCAGTTTCATAAATAACCGTCTCGAGTTTTCGAGTTCTCAAGTACTCGAGTAGTCTGTTTTCAGTGACAACAACCTCTTCTCTATTAAATATTATATGTAAAGGTATCTACGGGAAATTTTACGGCGATTTATTCAGTAAATTATGCAAGTTATTGAAGCAGAAAGAAAAAATTTACAAATTTAGATTTTCAAAAATTTCTCAAGTAGGTCTCAAGTTGGCGAAATTATTTTTGGTCGAAATCGACCAGAGAACTTGACTTGAGAAGTCGAGAACTTTTTCGGCGTGACTTTCAATGCGACTTGCGGATCTCGAAAACTTCCAGCGTAGTTTAGCTACTAGACTCGAGAACATTTTTATGAAACTGGCCCCAGGTCTTAAAGTCAACAAAGAAGTCAATACTATTCACTTCTAAAGTGTCAAAGTTTTTTATGCTTATATGGAAGGAGCCAATTTGCTGGACAGACAAAAGGTCGCCGAATCAAACTTACAAATCAGCAGGCATTCATTAAATTAACAAAGTTTAATTCACGTAAACCGTTCAATTAAACTTAAAAGTTTCATAATCAGTCAGTTGTCAGTAGGAACAATCCTGTCCTTCAACCTTCCTTCCCTTTGAATCCTTTTTGCTGCTTTTCTTCTAAATCTACGACTGAGTTCAAACTTGATTAGAATTCGAGATTTTTTCGAAAAAATTTCCAAATTTCAGACTGCCTACTTCATCCGGTCGATCCGTGATGCAAATCCGTGCTTTGGAGTCCGGGTCGGATTTGCTCATCTTCTTTTCCGGATTTCGGATGGACATGACACGCGGGGCGTTGCTCTTCAGCATTTCGGGTTCCGGAAATATTTCATTCTGATAGTATTCATTGAAGGTTCGGGCAACATGTCTGGCAACCTGCGCAGAAAGGATAAAGAAAAAATTTAAAGATAAAATTGGACATTTTAAGCTGCTGAAAACTAACTAAGCTTAGCTGCTGACGCGGAAAACGCAGTGTAAGAAAAATACAACCATAAAAAGCAACAAAGTTATCCTGTTCTAGAGAACACGTTAGTTAGTACATACTAGCCTACTACTAGTGTTGTTTCAGTAGCCCATAGTACGTAGTTTCAGTTTCAGTTCAAGTCTCAGTCAGCAACGTAAAATAGTTTCAGTTTCAAACTTAGTTTCAGTCGGAGAAACAACTAGTTTCATTTTCCATTCATTTCTTCTAAAAACCAAGGGCAAAAACCAGCCAGGGTATTTTTCCGGGTGCGGGGAGACGTTTTAGGGGGAAAGGGAGATTTTTGAAAAAATTAGCTAAAATAGGTAGTTTTGGGGGTCGTTTGCATTTTGCATGTACAAACGTAACAAGTTTTCAAAAATGCCTGAATTTAGGTTACAAATAGCCACGTTTATGAAAAGTCTTCGGTGAAGCCGGAAAATCTTTGAAAGTTTGCCTATATTTGGCAAAACTTTGGGCACCCAAAAAATCACAGGGGGGAGGACGATATCAGGGGGCGTCAGTTTCAGGGGGTCCCGCCCTATCCCTCCCTGTAAAAAACCACCCTGAAAACTAACCTTCAGTAGTAAGCCAAATTTTCCAAGACCACCTCCCCCCAATCTCAGAAAATAAATTCCAGATATATACCTGAAGATGCTGCTCCTGGTCTTCGCCAACGGGAACATGAGTGCTGCGATAGAGCAAAATATCCGCAGCCTGCAGACAAGGATAGAGCAAAATCCCCAGAGGCACCATAACTGAAAAAAAAACACTAGGACAAACCTAAAAAAACTGTGCCAAAAAACCAATGACACAACTTCATACGAACGCATCACTCCCTCCCTTTTTTCAACATACGTTTTCACAAACTTTGAAACTAAGTGGTTTGATAAATTTCAGTAAACTTTCTTGATGCAGAACTTTATTTCGAGTGAACTAACAAGTAACGATTCTCTCCTTCTAAACTCGGCTCAGCCTAACGAATGAGTGAAGACAAAAGTACGGCCCACCAAATAAGAACGTACCCAGAAGTTCACAAAATACCATTTAATCAATAGTCACAGTACTAAATAATATAAATATGTAAATGCAAAAATTTGGCTCCGTCGGGAATCGAACCGCGGACCTCCCGCTCTGCAGTCAGACGTGCTAACCACTACACCACAGGAGAGCACAATACACTTTCAATACAACAAAAGGTGCCACCGCAGCCTAGACCCTAGAAAACTGTTCATAACACTGTGCATAAATCCGAAAACATTGCCAAAAATTCTGCCTACCATCTCTGTATTCCGCGGCCCGGTCCTTGTACTGGGCCTGCCGCTGGAGGTGGGCCACAGTGAGACAGGTGGAGCCCAGGATCCAGGACAGCTGGCCGTGCTCAGGCACCCGGCTCTGCTGGTACAGACAGACAGCCTGGGGATCCAGGCCAGCAGCCAGCAGGCTGGCCGCCATCTGGACAATGCCCTGTTTCAGCTCGTCCGGGTACTGGCGCTGTGTGACGGCGTGCAGGTCCACAATGCAGATGTAGGTCTGGGTGAAGGGATCCTGCTGAAGGCGGAGCCATTCCCGGACGGCGCCGAAATAGTTGCCCAGATGCAGGTCCCCAGTGGGCTGGATGCCTGCAACAGTGCAGTGCAATATGCAAATCAGTTTTTTTGTATTCAGTCAGTCAGGTTGGACGCGGGCCGAAATTTGCGGCCCGCACCCGCCCCGCAGCCCGCGCTCAGATTTTTGGCCCGCACAGGGCCGGCCCGCGGCCCGCATCAATAAAATTCCGCCCGCGGTGGCCCGCAACTAAATTTAGGTTATGCAAGCATCATAGCATTAAATAATTGCTACTTTCATTGATTATTCGTCGTTTTTCCATAGAAACTGCCATATAAGCGCGATTGTTGTTTTGAAAAGCATTCATATGGCTGCAGTCGTGCGTTTTTCAAATTTTGATTGCCTTCTAATGTAAGAATTTTGGCCTAGCGACTGTATTATTGTAGCCCCCCCCCCGCTGCTTCTCAGCTATTTTCTTGGGACTTTGAAAATTTCGGTGAATTTTGAAGTGCCATACTAAACTACTGGAAAACATTGCCCAAAACGAATTACAGTTACAGTTACACAGAGGATATGTATTAAATTTTGCGGTGGCATGTGCGATTTGACTGTAGTGCCGGCCTGTGGTGCGACCTGGGGGTTACCTAGACTCGGTGGGGAAAACTCCATGTCCGAGAAAAGACCCAAATTTCAAGATAAATTTTTTATAGCAGCAAACGGAAGATTCATGCAATTCTTAGCTCAGTAGAGCCTCCTGGTCAATGCGGTATGAATTTTACCTTTTATCTATCTTTCTATGTGTTGCCCAGGTGACCGAAATCAAGTAAAATTCAAGCCAAATTTTCAATTTCGTCAAATGGCCAATTGTCCACTAAGATGGGTCCGGGTTTTTAAACCCAACAAAACGTTTTCTGTGTGACAACTGACCGTATGCTTAAAGTGCAGAAATTTAGCAAATTTAAAACATCTAAAATTTGCTGTTTACGTGTTATGAACACACAAAATTCTCATTGGTCAAGTCAAAGGAGAAATTGGTGTTTAAAGACTGTCAGTGCAGTCTGTAATTTAACTGGTCTGTCTGAAAAGCTGGAAAATACCTTTGCTTGTTTTATGTCGCCAGTAAAATGTTTCCTTGTAAGCAAAACTCGATCTCTTTCCAATTCTGAAATTTGAGAGAACTACTTCGTTTGCAAACGACGCTCTAAAGGAACCGACCAACTCGACCAACCAACCAACGCTGATAAATTGATAACTATTAAAAAATAGGGTAACACGGGCTAAGGTGGCAAGAGCAGACAAAGATCGTAAACACTTGCTTTCAATTTGAATAAATCGAGTCCACCAAGACCAAGCGCCGCTTATTAGCTGCAGAAAATGGTAAATGAGTAATATTCAAAATTATAAGGAAAAGAGAAGTGGGAAAAGGAAGATAAGGAAGACAAAATATATTTCAATGAGGAAAAGTTCCATTATAATGTTAGAATTCGTGAAAAATTCAAACTTTCTTACCCTGTCTCACAAAAAATCGGCCCGCATAGGCCCGCGCGGGCCACTGCGGGTACTTATTTTTGGCCCGCCCCGCCCCGCCCCGCCGGTACCCGCGGGTACCCGCGGCCCGCGCCCAACACTAGTGGATAATTGTTGTACAGTCTCGTAGATGTGTAGTGTATAGTTTTCTTGTTTCAGCTCAAAGAAGATTGGGATCGTGTGGTAAGATACACTGATACTGACACAACATTAAGGCCACTAGGCTTGCTTTAAATTTCGATATGATTACTTAATAGTATTACTTAATAGTAATACTTAATAGATTACTCAGTAGTATTACTTAATAGTATATACTTAATAATAAGTAAAACCAAAATATATCACGGACAATGGTAACGTTTTTTACAGTAAACTATTAAAATCGAATTTAAAGTTGGGATTCTATGAACATTGAAACATTCTACGGTGTAATTTAAACAGCTTCAACTATGCCCCCCCCCAAACCGCCTAAATTCCTGGAGCTCAAATTTCATCTAAAAATTAAATTAAAATTTAAAATTTTCCAAACAAAAAGACTGACCGGAAAATACCACCCGATTAGTACTGGTCATTTGAGACTGACGGCGACAACAAGATCTATTTAAAGCTTGAACTAGGCGACGGGCGAGCAGTCGTTTCATCATTTCAATTAATTTGGATTTTCCAACTAAAACTAACCATAAATACGGATCATACGTATCATAAAATATTGATCAAATATTACTGACTACTGACCATACATTAACATAGGATCGGGTCCTGGGGGGGGGCTTGTCCCCAAAAAATTTTGCGAGGTCCTGTACCTGGAACTGAAATTGTCAAGGGGGCCTGTACCTCAAGAAAAAAATAAGCGGGCGAACTGAAAAACAAATAAGCTAAATTGTTAGAAGAATTAACGCTAAATTTATTAAAATCCGCGATTTTTACAAATTGTCAATTTTTAGAGGAAAATTAAAATTTTAACCAAAAATTCCGGCGAAGCCGGAAACCCCTTATTTAATTTTTTGTTTCCCCTTATCCCTGACAGCGGTGGGTCTTGTATCTGATTGTCCGGGTTGGGGAAGGGGCTTGGACCCCCAAGACCCCCCCGCGTTAACCTATGACACTGACGTAAGAGTCTATATATAGACATTTAGTAAAAATCAAAAACTGAATTTTAGTTTTAATTGAAAAAACCACCTAGAATAAAAAATGTTTGAAGGTAGCAGCCGAATAAAGCGGCATTAAGAATAAGTAAAATTTAAACTGCAGTCCAAATTATTACATATTTTAAAGACCGACAAACTTTTGAGAATTGTGTTTAAGATTTTTAGAAACTAGAAACTGAATAGGAATTTATTACCCAGCAACGTTTTTGTGAGAGTTGAATTTCATGCTTAAGAAGGGGTAGTTAGAGGTCTGGCTTTTTCCTACAGGGGGGCCCCCCCCCAGACTTGGGTCGCCCCCCCAGAGTTGTATGCGGGCCGCGGGTACCCGCGGGGCGGGGCGGGGCGGGCCGAATTTTACTACCCGCGCGGGCCGATGCGGGCCGAATTTGGGCTACTTTCATGGGGATAATTTTGCTTTCTTTATAGAGAATTCATACATACCAAATTATATACAAAAGAAGGCAATATTTCAGATTTTTAAACACTATTTGATTTCGTTATGCCATTCGACACCTTCAGCATGTACTATATTACTCAGTTTGCATAATCAATCAGCGTATTGATTGAGTACTAACCTGTAGAGTAAACATATAAACCAGTGAAAACTACAGGTTTTATTTGTATTGAATATATACAAGTCTAGCTTGTAATCCATTAGACCAAAGTATCTTCTGTGAAAAACATCAACGATGTCCTGCAGAAATAAGTCGAAACGTATTGATCATCTACAAAAGTCAATCCTGTGGTTTCTACTAGAAGAACCTTTGTGAGTGTTTAGCACTGAAAGTGGGGGTAGCATATTTGCCGAAATATTATTTTTAAAAGCTTTAACGCCTATTTTCATTGGCGCAGAAACTGAATTTTTAATTTAAATTCGGAAATTCGTGCTTTTGTACATAAATAAATATAAATCCATGATAACTTCTTCCTGAAGACTTTAATTCGTTTAACTTTCACTCACAACTTCTTGCTGAAGTCTAATTCATTTAAGGTCAATTGCAGCCGAATGAAGTTCCACAGCATAGGGCGTTATGGAGAAAATTGTCTGTGATTGCTGCGGCGTCGCAGATTTTGGCGCTTTCAATACCAATTTTTATTTTCCTACAATTAATAGCTGGTTAAGTGCTGAAACAAACTCGCTGTCAAGGATAAATGCGTCAAACATTTGCGTAAAAATGAGCAAAATTCCTGCCCAAAAAATTTTTCATGGTGTACCCTTTTAATTAACACGTTCACTACTAATACCATTTTTGGTTAAATACTTCATAGACTAATACTATTTTAATACTATATACACACTCACAAACAAAAATATAAATAATACAGGAATAATTCCCTCCTCCTGTACACACTAAAAGCCGCATGAATATTTTGCTTTGCACACTAAAAAATTTTTTCTCTGTATATTACATGCTAAAGCTAGCCTGACCCAAGAGTGAGTCACCAGTTTATCAGAAGGAATCGGACTGACCCACCGATGGGCGAGTAGTACTGAACGCGTTAAGGGAAGCTAGGCTTTTATTAGCACTTTAAAACCAGTAATTTGATAGACAACAAAGTTCAAATCAAACGGACAGAAAAATTTGCCGGATCCGGAAGTATCTTTCAAAATACATCAGTTTTGGTGCTCAGGTACTACACATGTACCAATTTTTACGTGCGGGTACCTGCGGGCCGGTTTACGCGTGTGCGGGCCGCGGGCCGGAGTATTGCGGGCCGTGGTCATGAGGTGCGGGCTGCGGGCCGGGCGCGGGTCGGAAAAATCGGCCCCGCATACAACTCTGCCCCCCCAGGATTCGGGCCTTCCCCCCCCAGAACTCTACAATGCCCGGAAAAATAGGGTTTTGAGGGTAAACTTAGAAAAATTTTTCCGGAAATATGAAGAAGGGCTTTTGATTAAAATTTTCAAAAATTTCCGGCTTTCTGGAATTTTTGGTCCAAAATCGTCCATTTTTGTATTAAAACTAGATTCTTGAGCACTTTTTAGCTCCGTTATATCAGTATACGTCGAAAGCAGGTAATAGCTTTTACCGAAGTTTTTTTTAACATTTGAGCCCATTTCATTTCCCCCACTTGTCTTCCTCCTTCCCCAAACAAGTACCGTTTTGCCCCAAACCCACCAGACTCTCTGTATATATAACTCTAACGCTACTATTCTCTGCAAGTTTCAAAGATAATTGCAGGCTTCTCCCTGGGCTTTTTCTAAGCGAAAAAAGTGGGGGTGGGGAGAGTGCGGGGGGGGGATGGGAACTCAAAAGTGGGGGGTCCAAAGTGGTCTAAAATCGCTAAAAATGCAGTAAAAATAGCCTGTTTTTTTACATATACTGCTATAACTATTCTAAAAAGTGCTCAAAAATCGAGTTTGAGTACCAAAATAGACGTAAAATTTGGCATTTTCTGGGCATCTTATGGTGAGTGGGGGGGGGAAAGCCCAAAAAGTGGGGGTGGGGCCGAGTGGGGAGGGACCAAAAAGTGGGGGGGGGGCGCCCCACCCCCCCCCCCCCCTAGTAAAAAAAGCCCAGACTCCTGTGCTCGAGTTTCATGTCCGGAGACAGAAACCATCAAGCCCACGACTAAAGGGTAACTAAAAATTACTAAAAACAAAACCACGATGGTTCATATGGGAGATCCATGACCTCGCCTGAACTTGAACTGTGCCAGAGCCCTTGAAGCAGATCTTCGGGCGCGGTTTTTAGGATTTTTCCGGCAAGGCTCTGGGCCCGGTAGAATTTTAGAAGTGACATACAATTTCAAACGTTTTCCAAACCATTTTCGGAGCTGCTGTAGCACTAAATTTAACTTGGAGCTGTTTTCGGTTTGCCGGACCTTACCGGGTCTAAGCGCTCTGGACCGGTCCCGGTCCCGGGCCAGACAACCGGACGCCGCGCCCGGAAACAACGGCACAGACCTGCTCGCTTTGCCATCACACGGAAAATCTCAGAAGAAATAAACTGAAGCTAACCCCAAGGCAACCATAGGTCGGACTTCCAATGATATCCTACACGGAGTTGTTGGCGGACTAAGTTTCAGTAATTTATGATGGGTACAGAATGAACGTTTCTATACAAAAAAGCAGCAAAGAGCACAGAAGTAAGAAACCTTTCTACTACTATGTACTAAGCATGTTAGGCATGGTCGGTTCGTTAACCCGAAATATGCGCCCCTCCCCCCAAGAAGTTACGTGCAGGGAGGGCCCCGAGTTAAGGCACCGAGCATTCCCAGCATGCTTTACGTATAGTCTAAGAGTTTCTTACTCTTATCTATTATGTACTCTTGATAGCACTTGTTACAAGACAAAGCTGATTTATCATCAAACAAAGCCATCAATTATTTTTATTATTATTCTGTAAAACGATACAACATTCGTAAACACGGTTGTACCAAAATATGACACACCTAATGCTAGTCTAATTTCAGAACAGTCAACGCAGCACAAAAGTTTTAATAATACAAAACAGAGAAATATACAATGTAACACTTTTGTTTACAAGACACAACACAACAAACATGTCAACAGAAACCTAGATTGCACAAAACGTCAAATAGCCCAAGAAAGTGGTCAAAATTCCCAATTTAAGATCAAAGCAAAAACGGACAACAACTATTTAACAATAACACTATCGCATTTGCAGAAACTTTAATTATTTGAACGGTTTGCGTTTCCAAGATACTTCAGAAATTACCAAGAGATTGTAAAAACTTTCTCAGGCAGTAACATAATAAATTACAACCTTCAGCCATTACAATAACTGTCAACTAACAGTCTCTCGGCATAAACTTTAGCCACTCAATTATCAATCTTCGTCTTATACAGTTTCGAGGGCGGGACTCGGGAAAACCGAGGGACGGTCTCCTCATCCGTCCAGGGAGCGTTGGGCGGAGGGGCCGTATAATCAAAGGACTTATCCTGAAACTCGTGCCACTCGGTGGGGGCTCTAAAGCCCGGATAGAGCCGACTGTGCCGCAGGCCTTGCATAACGGTAGAGGACTTGGGGTAGGCCGTAATACCCCGGTCCGGCCGGTCCGTTTCCGTGGGCTGGAACCGGACCGGATCCTCTAGGATGTGGAGATTGGGCGGCCGTTGGGGGGACCGGGCCATGTCCACATAGGAGGTCACATTGGCCACTGGCCGGCGGTAGAAGTCCACTATGGCACTGAGGGTGGACAGGTGGCTGAGTTGGGAGTTGGGCACGGCATGCCACAGGCGGCTGGCCAGCTGGGAGAGCAGCTGAAATACAGACAGAAAAAACCGAACAATAGTAAATAACTATAAATATTACAAAAAAACCAGAGTTAATAGAAAATAGATAAATATTGCAAAAAAACCAGGGTTAATAGAAAATAGATAAATATTACAAAAAAACCAGGGTTAATAGAAAATAGATAAATATTACGAAAAAACCAGAGTTAAATAGGCACAATGTTCTACCCAAATTGAATAAAAGATAATTTAAGGGTGTAAGGGATAATCCCAAGACACTTAAAGTGTCCTCCAGTTCTAGCAGCTGCAAGTGCACGCGCGCAAGTCTACGTGCATGGGCGTATTGTAGAATTTTGAAAAGGGGGCAGGTACCTATCTAAAAAGGTGGTCCGGCCAGACCCAAATTCTATCCGAAAAATGTCCAAATACGTTTACAGCTAAATGTTAACCACAGCCATGTCCCCAGCCTAATAACTATAATTACTGAGCTTATTCTAGTTGGGGAGGCTCATAAACACCCTCACCACAAAAATCGTCCCCCCCAAATCGCCCCTCCCCACAACAGTGGGCCCCTTTTGGTACCAACGTTTGCCCTGAGAAAATCGCTCAGAAGGCCAAATTTTCAAAAATTTCCGGCTTTGCCGGAAATTTTTTTACGATATTTTTTCTATTTAAGCACTAAATCCGTGATTACTATAAAAGTAGGGCGATTTTTAGCTTGTTCTTAGAACAATTTCGAAAATTCCCCCCCCCACAAAATGACTCGCCCCCGAGGGGCCTCCAAAGAGCCCTCCAAGAAAAATTTCCTAGAATAAGCCCAATACATATCTTGATTTTATGCCGAAAACTTTCTCGAATTCGAACGGAACTTGAATTTGCCGTTAAGAAAGACAATGGAATGGGCGACATATAGCTAGCCACAAACTATCTATTTCTACCGACGATTACTGCAAAAGAAGTTCAATACAGTTCTCACCCAGGAGGGAATCCAGGCAGGACTTTGAATAGGAAAGGGGGAGGGGAAGTTGTCCAAAATAAAATTGTTACACGACTTTTTCCAAATTAAATATTGATAAAATCTTTCTTTCTTTGGACATCCCAACAGGGCGGGACGGGGAGGATTGAAAATCCCCCAAATCCCCCAAATCCCCCCCCCACCCGGATACCTCCATGGTTCAAGCATACCTGAAACTTTTCCGCGTTATTCAACGGCACATCATCATCCTGTGAGGAGGCCGGAAGCACACTGGTGGCAACTTCTTTAACTATCAAATCCACATTTTCTGGCGGATCATAGCGTTTACGAGACTTCAAAAATCTGCAAACAAACACCAAGACTTGCAATATGTATGTGCAGCCTTCCTGTAGAGTTAAAGCTAAACGTTAGGCTTGCAAATATGACATAACAATATGCATATACGTACATGTATATCTTATCTTACACTTAGCAGAAAGCATTCTAGGAAGTTATAGAAGAATTCTTTGTAACGGCAAAACCTAGTTAGCCACAAAAAAGTGTCACACAATTTTCCATAACTCCAAAATGTAAAATTTAAAAATTATTTTAGAAATATTTTAACATTATCGCCCCGCCTACCCTCTGGCCTTGATTTGATCAATTTGATCCTGCAAAGCTTCCGTCATAATGACATCCGTTTTTTCGGTGGGGGTGGCAGTTTTATCCGGATCCGGTTTTTCTTTTTCCTCCGCGGATCGCCAAAACCGGAACCATCGGCGGAAACGGAAAGATGGTCCAATCCTGCGAGATCCGAACGAAGCACGAGGAAGGACAGAGGCAGCAATAGTGACCGTCTTAAGCATCATGCCTAGAAATGAGAAAAATCTGAACAGAAATGTAAAATTCTTTGATTCTCTACAAATGTTTTTTAGACTGTTTGCCTGGCAGACGGAAGGAAACCTACAGAGAAATCCCAACAAATAAAAAAATGATAGAAAATAATAAATCAATTATATATATAAATGTGTAGAAACAATTGTAATAATTAGCTAGTATAACTTAAACAGTGTTGTTTTGCTCAGAAATGCGTGCTAATTACACACTTTTTTTCCTAAAAATAGCAAAACATTTTGGAAAGATGTGGTGTAATGTTACACATAAACTATCGGCCAAAAACACTGCATATAAATAAAAGTGTGCTACAAAAATAAAACAAATAACACTAACGGGGGAAATTAAGGATTAAACTGGTCAGAACAACTATAAAAATCCCAAAATAAATAGTAAACCAGCATTTTGACTGACTGGTAATATATATTTTAAGGAAAATACTGAAAAAAATCTTCAAATCAAACTACAAACTCCTGGTGCTCAATTTCTATTTCTAAATAAGTGGAATTTTACTCTTAGCAAAGTTCCAATAAAAACTACACGAATCACTTTTTTAGATGATAACTAAAAAAGATTTTGTAGAACATGCAATATATGTGTTCTAATTTCAACTGGACATGGTTTGGTAGTTTTCAGTTTTCACCTGAAATAAGCGATTTTTCTTTAGCATACTTTTGAAAGTGATTTTTTAGCGTTTTTGGCGTTTTTTAACAAAAAAAACAGCGAGTTTTGTAGCAAAAGTAACGTTTTTTCGGAAGCTTCTTGGCAAAAAATAGTGATGTTAAGTGAAAATTTCCGGCGATGCCGTAAACCTTTTGGAAATTGTAGTCGTAAAAACCTATTTTTTGGGCAACTTTCTTACCCGTTGTGGGAGCAATTTCAGGACACCTGGGCGATCTGCCGAGGAAAGAATCCCCCCCTGTCCACCGGTCGTGCAGCTTTTACTGGTTTACAGGTTTACTCTACAGGAAAGTACTCGATACGCTGATAACGCAAACTGCGTGGATATAAGGG